>JAAGNO010015725.1:36542-77840 GCA_033439905.1 Ceryle rudis
CGCGCGCAGACGCCACACCCAATGTCGGTCAGGGCTCCACCCCCCCGGAACCAAGGCGACAGCAGTCCCCCCCCAAGACGTCGGTACTCCACCCACCCACAAACAAGGCGCTCAGAGACCCCACACACACACACGACGTCGGTCAGTGCTCCACCCACCCGCAACCAAGGCGACAGCAGACCCCAGCCCAAGACATTGGTGCTCCACCCACCCGCAACCAAGGCGACCGCAGAACCCCCCCAGACGTCGGTGCTGCACCCACCCGCCCACACAGCGCTCGCACACACCCCCCCCCCCCTTGTACACAGCCATGGCAGGTGCTGCTTGGATTGGGATTGAGATAAGTGTGCAGACCGGGATGCACTGACCCCATGTGCGAGCCTGTTCACGTCTCCTCTGGTGCATGTGCCAAATGCAGGGCTAAAGCCTGCCTTTGCCGAGCCAAGGCACTCTGAAAATATTGGCACAACTGAAGGAGAATAAAATATTTCCTGCCACAATGCTATGGGAAGGATGGCAGCTGCCCTGCGCTGCTGTGGACAGCAAGGTGTTTTAATGCTCTTTAGTAGCAGAGTTTTCTCCGGACATCTGCGGTAACTGTGCGTGGAGGTGCTGCCCTGGTCTGCAGGCGGGGAAGCTGTGCAGCCACGTTTCCAGGGGACAGCGCAGTGGTGGCTGTAGGAGGTGGAGCCGCACAAAACACACACTCACTGCTTGATGGATGTAAGGATGTGTTGTGTGTGCCAGGGTGGCAGAGAGATATTTTTGGAGAACTTGGAAAAAAGGCTGTGACTAAGTAGAAGACTCTGCCTCAGCAAAAAAAAAAAAATCTGTTGGACAAGAAAGATGTAGATTTCCCAATGAACCTGTGTGTCCTTAACCCCAGCATGGTGGTTGCAGGCTAAGGAATTGGTTCCAGTGGGAAATGGTGGTAAAATGGAAAGACCAAAACAAACCACCAAAAAACCCCCACACCCCTGAATATCTGTATGCAATAAAAACATTTCAGAGAAAAGACTGCCTCTAGACATAACGTAATATGTAGGTGAGATGAAATACAAAGCCAAGAGCATCCATATGACAGCACTTAAAGGACTTGTCTTCAGCATTGCCACACTGATGTACGAGGGCCCCAGCTCCTGCTTTTGTACATGTGAGATGTGCCGGCAGCTCGGTGCCTCCTGCCTCTGACCAGCCATCCCTGCGGCAGCTGAGCATTGGGGATGCAGGTGATTTTGTTTTGTTGCAAAGGAAGTTCCAAGTAATTTCTGGCCTCCTGATGTGCTCTCATTTTTGTTTGCCATTCAAAAAGGCTTGTGTAGTTACAGAATCACAGAATTGCCTAGATTGGAAAAGACCTTTAAGACCAAGTCCAATCGTTAAAGTTATGTGTAAATCACAGCAATTCCCTGTCAGTATCTAGGTCTGCCTCTTCATATTCAGTATAAGCACAGTCAAGCAATGTGAGGCACAAATACCACATCTCTAACAAAGCGCATGCACGTTTTTGGTGTGATGTGCTAAAACTGTTGCTCTCTCATGTGGTGCGTGATGACAGGCTTTAAGGGTAGCAGCAGACAGCAGAAAGGGAGAAGCAAAGTGTTGTTGGAGGGAGTGGGACTGGTGACATGAAGCACCACTGATTTTTTATTTTTATTTTTTTCCAAGTGAGGTGTGCATGCAGTGGAGCTTGGGATCCTTGTAGTGTACTTCTGATCTGCTGGATGTGAGCAGTGCTAGAGGATACTCCAACTGCTCAGTGAGGAAGTGCATGTGATGATGGACAGAGTTTTGTGTGCAGGGGCTGGAGCGAGAGCTGAAGCATCAATGTATACGCCAGTGTGATGGGTACCCAGAGACTTGAAGGTGGCAGCTTGAAAGAGCAAAGGTTTCAATTAATTTTGTGGCTAGAATTAACTTTATTGGCAGATGAGTGTTAGAAGGCTCAACAGAGAGAGGAGACTTTGAATACATAGATCATTGGGATTTAGTGCCACTTGCGCTGGTGTCAATGGAAAAGTCCCATAGCTGTGAAAATGGGGGCTGGACCTGCTGTGGATCCACCTCAGAGCTGCAAAGTCAGTAAATAAAATTGAAACCACCATCAGTACCTACGAACAAACAGGTGAGCTCTTCAATATTCAGTCACCGTTTTTTTTTTTCCGGCATATTGAACCCATTTTTTCATCTGTAAGAATGAATAGAGACAATTAGTGGAGTCACACCTATCATATCCTGTTTGCTTGTACAGTAAGTGCCCGAGACCAGAACGGCGAGCTCACGTTGTGTGTTCCTTTCAAACAGAAAAGGCAAGTTGCTTCAAGTAGAACAATTCTTGTACTAATTGCAACCATTTCAAGTTTGCCACTCCAGGCTGGTTTCCCCGAATGGACATGCTAATCTGTTAAGACTTGTAATATGTTAAGACATTTAATAAATATTTTCTTTTTAGTTTTTCTTTTTTGTTTTACAACTAGACCAGAGACTTTTTGCTGGAAAAAACTAGGAAAGTCTTGTTTACTTTGACATTAAATCATGCTGTATTCAGCGTGGCAATAGCTTAGCTCCAGGGGATACTTGATAAGACAGGTGGGTGAAAGGGATGATCTCTGATACAAGCCTGTTCCCGGTTTCCAGCAGAAGTGCTTAAACCAGTTTGCTACTGCATGCCTCCTTACAAGAGGGTCAGGCACCATTACACTTGCCTCCAGTGCCAGATACATCTACATTTCAAAGCTTTTGTGATCCAGGCTTTCAATTTTGAGGTGGGGGGGGGGAAAAAAAAGTGTTTTTTGTCTTTGACTCTGTGAGCAGCAACAGCATCAAACTCTTGTGTTTACCAGTTTGTGATTTTATGATCTGTGTTTCCAGTTCTGAAGAAAATGTCAAAATCTGGGTAGAGACAATGAAAACTCACAAGTTGATTTAAAGAGTGGAGCTTGAAGCTGCTCTTTGAGGCACCTTTTGAAGCACTTATTTCCTGGTGTGGGCAGTGCCTGCTGTGCTCACCCTTTGGGGCCACAACCCAGAAGTTAATCAATGAGGTGCTGTTCCCCGGTGCAGCTGGTGGGTTGTGGCCCTGTGGGGACCGTGTGTGTCCCTGCTGTCACCCTCCGTCTCTGTAGAAATGGAGCACCCTGAGCTGCTGCCTGCACTGAGAATGCACAAGATTTGTAATTAATTAGCGTCTGCGTGCCTAATGGGGATGTTTTTAAGAGAAGGCTTCCCGTATCTTAACTCAGAAGGGCCACAGCTATTTCTTTGCATATTAACTAGGAATCTTTCTTTTTAAAGTTGGGTATTGGACATGTTGTATGTAATATAACTTAAAAGCATCAGCGGAGCTGCATTTTTGAGAGTTGTATTCATTCTGGAACTGTACCACAATTCATCATATTAAACTTCATTTGTTGGAAGCCTTGCACTGGAATATGGGCTTGGTCTCTAAGGAAGTGCTTCATTTCTGTATTCCTTACCAATAACAGCACACGGCACTGTCTTTTTATTACTCTGTGGCGAGCACCATTCATATAGTGCATTTCTACAGCAGGGCTGGAGAGACCCCCATCCTGCTGAAAAATTTAGACGGCTACAGCAGTAATCAGAAATACCAATAAAGTGTCCCTGGTTCTAGGTGGTGATGTGGGATGGAGGGAGAAGAAAGATATAAAAATGAATCATGATGTGAGACAGCATTGCTCTGGCAACTGCTTCAAAACCTGAGTGCAGTGAGACCATATAAAGCCTTGAGAATATTCCTATGATCCTAGAGAGACCTGCAAAGACATTGCAAACTCATCAGGCGGCCAGTGCTGCAAAGAGGAGGAGAAATGCTGTTTCAAGTCATTCATCCCCAAACAACAGATGTGCCTTAACCTAGAAATAGGTAATATGGCTTCTAACTGAGGTGAGCTGCTTTGGATAAACCTGGTTAAAAAACAACCATACATTTAATGCAGGAAGCTGTCGAAGGTGTGAAGAATGGCTAAGTAAGTGAGTGGGACACCATTAATCTTGGTTTGTTTCGGCACTACATCTTTAGCCATTGAAGAAAAAAAACAAACCACCTTGCTCCTAGCTCATAACCCGAGTGTTAAAACTGATGTCCTCCCCATTAGGGCCTGTAAGCTCATTAGCACATGGCAATTTATCCTCTTTTATTTCTTCTCAATTATCCTATCATCCATTGTATCTGGATCTGATTACCCTTTCCCAGAGTCAAACATTATCTTGTAAATCATTTGCTTTAAGTCTAAGCCTGCCATTGCATTGCCCAGGATTTGCTTAGGCAGGTAATAAATCAATTAGCATTAAACTTGTGGCGTCATCAATTTTCTTTCCTTGTGACTGAAAAAAGGAGTACCTGAACTTTGCAAAGCTGTATCAAATTTCCTTATGCTGACCACACTGAGATTTCCTTCTTCCCTTCCCTCCCCCCATCCCAAATCAATATCGATACACTTTGTAATGAACTGGTGACTAAAGCGGTCAAGGAAACCACTGCAGGCCCAGATGGAGTATCTATGGAAAGAGTCTTGTTGACTTGAGATCCTTTGGATCAAGGCCTGGGTGAAACCCTTGTAGCCAAGAGACTTTGGGGTTCTGCTCTTCAATAAATGTCAAAACCTGGGTAGTGATGATTGTCTAGCATGGCAAGCCTGTGACCACAGGAATGCAAAAATAATGTGATATTCCTGCCTTTCCAGTGCTGGGAGGGATCTGCTGGTGGCCTGCCAGCCCCATGCTGCCCCAGGGCTGCCTGTGCTGCTTATCTCTGGTGCTTTCCTCAGATGCAAGCAGGTCCAGGGTGGTGGAGACACAGCACTGGGATCCTGCGCCTGCTCCTTTCCTGAGGCTGATGCAATTTGTGTGGTCACATTTTGGTGCAAAGATGGCAAAAATATCATCTGGAACTGATGTGGACAGCAGGAGCATAGCTGGCTTTTATCTGCTCCTACATGCTGCTCCTCCAGACTTGCTCCCATGACTTTTTGGTGGATCCCCAGGCTCTGATCTGACAGTGACAACATTTATTAGCTGTAGTCTGGGCAAATGATGCAAAGGAAAACATTCTTGCACCCTTTGCATATAACCTACCAGGGCAATTGCTGAATCAGCTTGCTTATGTTTGGGTTTGGATGTATTCAGCCCTTACAGTGCTATGCCTTTTTTTTTTCCTCAAATTAAGTCTTCAAAATGGTAATGTAAAAATTGTAGCAGTGCTGATTTGCTGTGCTGCACACAAACCAACTGCATGGAGACCTGTGCAGAGACCTATGTGGTAGAATGCTTAAGAGTAGGTTTATCCAATTGCCTTGTTTAATATGAGACACTTATGAAAAAGTCCTGAAGAGTTGACTTAACAATACTTTTTTTTTTTAAAGCAGACTTGTTCGGACATGGACATATTATGGCTTTGAGTGCTAAGTCCTGTGGCATATGTATTGTTCCAGAACTGTGAATTCACCCTGAAACTTTTGCACCTTCCTTTGAAGGAGCTGGTGTTGGCCATTGCCAGTGATCATATGGGGTCATCCAGCATTTAGATCTGGAGTCACTCATCATCTTGTGTTACCCACTGAACCTGGCTCTGAAGGTGTGGATGTACAGATTGCTGATGGATGTACCTGGGGCTCCTTCAGTGTCTGGGACATTGTTTCTATGGAAGAAAGTTCTCCTGCTTTTGTTTTGTTTTCTTTCAGGGTTTAAATCGTTATTGCTATACTCCTATATTTTGGTTGCTTCTCAGTCATCTCTACAACTTCTTGTTTTTAAAAAAAGTGTAGTAGGAAATAAGAAATGCATCTCTACGGGTGATATAAGCTATTAATTCTGAAGAGAGCTCATTAAAGGTGCTTGCCTGTCAGTAGTTGGGATTAGTACTTGGTTTTGTGGATGTTAGAAGGTTTCCTATGAGTTCCAGCTGACTCAAGTTCACCTGAGTAACTAACCTGTGGGTGCAGATTTCCCAATGAAAGGCCTGAGGAGCCCTGTCCAGTCCTGTCTCCCCTGCTACTGTCCTTGGGGAAGGCGCCTGCATCTCCCTTCTCCTTTCTGTTCCATGTCTGCTGTTGCTCTCTCCAAATAATGGAAACTTGTGTTTGCATTTAGCCATGTATAAAAGAATTAGTGCAATTGCTGCAACTTCTTAAAATGTTTTATGCTTGAGATGTTTTCCTAAGCCACGCATTGCACAACTGTTGTAATATATTTTTTCTTTGGAAGGCAAACGAGTTTTTGCTTTGTTCAGCTGGGCTGGTCGCAGTTAGAGGTGTTGTAGCATCTGGGCTGTGGAGCGGAATTGCCCGGTACATTTGTGTACAGCTTTGTGGAAGGCTTGTCTAAGAAGGGTGACAATGGATCTTACAGTAATTTTCTAATTGGAGAAACTGAGGTGCTCGGCACTGAAATGGCAAGGTCACGCAGGAGCTCTTTGGCAGAGCTAAGAACAAATGCCCAATTCTCAGTCTTGTGGTGTAACTCACAGTCTGCTTATTTAGATCTCCCTCTCTTTACATTCTCCTCATATAAAGCATGTAAGAATAAAAGAGACAGCACTTCTCTTCTAAAAGTTAGGATTTGAAATGGGAACTTTTTAAAAATTTTCATTAAAATCCTTGGGGATGCCAGACATAAAACATTTCCTGGGACTCTTAAAGGTCATTTGTTGAACAGTTTCTTCTAAGCATATATGACAAATTATTCCCTTGGCAAAATAAACAGGACTGAAGCCCTTTAATTATAATATAGCACTCAATATCTTTAGACATTTCAACGTTTCCTATGTATCCTACACATTTCATTACAAGGAAAGGTTGAACAGAATTAAAAGGGTGACGTTACCCGAAGATTGATAGTTTACCTGTCCAAAATGAAAAAAAAGTCACAGTACAAGCAAGCACAAAGGAAAGAAGGATCCAAAACAAGTTTTGATTGCAGAGGAGACTTGGATAAGAGAGTTTTTATTATCCGCAGCTTTTAGCCTTATTTACCATCAGGCTATCTTGCCACAAGCATGCTTTTTAGTTCTGACAGCTCTGAATTATGACCATTGTGGGATCCTATCTCATTAACTGAAATGGGAGAATAAAACATCAAACAATCATAAAAATAATTTGGCACTGTGAAACCACTTAGGACCAGCTGTCAAACAGGTTGGAAGATAAAGTTCTAAATAAAAAGAATAGAGAGAGCTGCAATGTCCTGCCATATGCTTCCTCTGCATTATAGACTCCTTAATAATATGAAGTGCCTGTGTTTATGCAGAATAGGCCAGACACTCCATATATGATATTGATTATGCCTTAACCCCAATTTAGTAAAGACATACTCCTCCTTTTCCTAATCAGATATTGCAGAAGCAGTTTTCTGAAAATGTCCCTAATGCCAAGACATATTTTATCTCCGAAGGCTGTGGCAGGAGATAGGGCTTTGTCTTGCCTGTTGTCATGGCTTGGAGCCCAGTTTTAGGACAGCAAAACCCCTGTGGGGCTCTTCTCCGGCAGTTTTCATCCAGCAATTCAAAAACATACATCTTTATCAAGCTGTTGTTGTCAGACAACATTAGATAATTAATAGGCCATTTGTCAGCCTGCACAAAACATGTTAAAATCCCAAACACAATCAGGATAAATATAGTTGCCTGCTCTCTGAAGGCTTTTTGTTCTGACGTGCAGGCATTGTAGGCAGATATTTACTATTAAACAAGACTCATTATTAATCACATCTAATGTTAATTAATTAACCGCCTCTGTGCATTGAGGGCTCTCTGTGACTTTCAATTGCTTTAAGGAGCTAATTGGTAACTTAGCAGTTTGCATGGAAGTTGTTTCTTCTTCGGTGCACATCAACTTTTTCAACTTAATAGAATAACCATGCTCATTAAAAATATAAATAAGCTGGGATATTTTTAACATCGTAAATTAATATTAAAATAAGCCCCTGTCTGAGCATTTTAGAGAAGGTGTAATGATCTTCTTCAGACCCAGCTTTACCCTTGTCATTGCTGAGTTAGGGCAGGTGCATAGACACAAAGCTCTCTGAGGGCTGAAAGCCAGTTTGATGGGATACAGATGATATTGAATCATGGCCCCACAGTCCAAGTAGAGCTGCTGACAGATGCTGACCACCTGGAGACACCACAGCAGTCTTCATGAGCTACCAGTGTTCAAAGATAGAGCTGCCTAGGACTGGTAATTACAGAGATGTCCTTGAGAATCCTGATGCCTTTATGGTTTGGACCTAATACTCCTTAGTCCTACACCTTAGCTCATCGTTGAGCAGTGGAGAATGAGTGTCACTCCTGCCGGGAAAATGCCATAAAGGCTGGTTGGTGTCCTTTTTGCCTGGTATGTTTAACTGCTTGAGGAAAAGAGCTATTGAGAAGCAGAGCCTTTCCAGTTAGATGCCCTTCTTCTCCACACTGTTTATTCCTCATGAGAGGAGAAGAGGTGCAGGACTTGCCAACACAGGTTGGATCACCAATCTCTGTGGAAGCCACCAAGGCAACACAACAACTGAAGGTCGGTTTGGTTGCAGAATTCCTGATGAACTCTATGATTTGACCCAAGAAGTTCACTGGCCTGCATGTGCCACTTGAGAACATGGCAAACAAGTGTATCTTTTTTCTTTTTCCTCCTTTGTTTTCTTACCATGCTCACTTTATTCTACACTCTAAATGTGCCTTGGATGCTGTGAAGGCTGGTTGTGCCAAGTAAGCGTGTGGTGACTAAGCACGCATGTAAGAAAAATTAGCTTGTATAACTGTATAAACCATTTTGTAGAAGTGTGTGTGGGGGAGTATTGCTTAATTACCACTTCTTAGAAATGTTGCCTCTGCAAAACTTCCATGGAAATCAGCAGGAGTCCTGCGTATAGAGAGCTCACACCATTAATCCCAAATGTAACTTGTGAAAACTGCCTTTCCTTTGCATTCCCATTATATAACTTGGGGGCATATGTGTCTGGGCTACAAAAACTATAAATCTTTTAAAATAGTCACTGATTTCATCACCCACTAAATAAAGATGACATTTTTTGTGAAATATTTCATATTCAGACTGTCTGTCCAGCCATGCTTCTGCACTCTCTCCTCTTTGCTGTGTCAATATTTGCATTACCAACCCTATTTTGGAGGGTTTCTGACTTGATCTTACATTTATTTTGGCGAAGAATGTGGAACACAACTTCTTACTCTGTCAGAGAATTTGTTTTAAGAGATGATGATGGTGATGGGTTTTGACTTGGAGAGGGGCTGGAGTCCTTGAGGAAGATGTAGCCCTCCTGTGCTGGGAGGGGTTGGCTTAGCCTGGCTGGGAGTCTTGTCCTGCAGCCCAGCAGCACCACGGTGGGAAAGAGATATCCAGGTCTGGAGAAGGTGGTCAGTGTGCTTCTTCATTGCTATGAGACTGTTGAGCTTGAAGGTCTGGTAAGTGGGGAATGGCTCATGTAGGGGAACCGCATTTTTCTTAGTACCTTGTGGGTCTGCCACCCTTGGATAAGTGTCCTGCTGCTTCTTACCTCCAGCGGGATCTGCAGGTCTTCCCTTGCAGAAAAAGTGGGCCAGTCTCTGGTGTGTGTTGCCTAAGGCTGATTGTGGGTCAGCTAGCAAGTGAGTCCTGCTAAAACTCTATCATTGCCCAGATCTCAATATTCGAGGTTGAGAATTGCATCATGGCTCAATTATGTTGAGCTTCCAGTCAGAAATTCCCCAAATAGTTAGGGACACAGACTTTTGGGGCTCCTGGATGTAACTACAGTTCCTGAGCACTTTTGAATCTGTGCCTATAAATTTCTATTTTAGCCATTTATTCACAGATACTTCAAGAAAAATCTGTCCTGTACCTGTGCCAACAAATATATTCCCACACACGTATATATTCATAATCACATACATGTATAGGCAGATGTATTTCACAGACGTGCATTTATACTGTGTGTGTCTCAAGTATTTCCTTGCACAGATAGAACTAAATAGTTCTCTCACAAGGGAACCGCAGAGCTTGGATTGTTGTAGTCCTGCTGAAGTGCTGACACCAAATTGTATGAAAGAGGGAGCTTAGTCCAGAGTGAAAAATGTCCTTTAGCTAACAACGCCTGGTGCTGGGATTAAATTTAAATCAGTGTTAGCATTACTGAAGAAGCCTTATTGGCTAAAACTAAGTGCTGTATGAAGTTGCAGTATATTCTCTCATCATAAGCCCAACAATATGCTTCAATTAAACATATGTCACAGGCACTTATCCTGAGAGCATGAAGCTGTTGTTGTCAGGAAATTTCAGGTTTCATTTGTAACCGTGCTTCCAAATACAGGGTCTTTGGGTGCATCTATCCAGGCTTGAATTTTAAGGACATCTTCAGCTTCTCTGTGTCAACTACCAGAGGTGTTATTCATGTTGTGTTGTGCTGTGCTCTTGGTGCATGAGAAAATAAAGTACCCTCATATCACGTGTTGGCTGCTGCTGTGGGCTTGCTGTTGAGTACCTGAGATAGCCCATTCTTCTTGTCTGTAGCCCCCTTGCGGCTCCAGCACTGCCCAAGACCTTTGTGCCTGCACCATGCCTGGCTGACAGGTCTGCCCCGCATGGGACCACCGTTGTCTTAGTGGTATGTGTTCAAAAATCTAACAAACTACATAGTTCCAACAAGGGCTTCAAAAGGTGCAGGATTAAATGGTTAAGTAGGTTTAAGTTAGTGTTCCAAGCAAGGCGTATGCTTAAGAAGTAATATTTGTATTGGCTCTGTGCTAGCAAATATACAATCAAGAGACAAACCAGAAATTTTTCTTTCAAGCTGTAGTGCTGTTTTAGGAGGAAGGGATATTTCATTCCCTAGGTAGAAGCAGCTTCCCTCACCCAAACCCTGAGCTGGGAAACACCCTAAAAATCATGGAAGTATTTTTAAATGATAACTCCCACTTCTGTAACCCCCAATGAGGAAGCTTCCAAGGAAGGCTATGAGAAGCATGGCAGTATCTATGGAGAATGCAGGAGTCTGGCATCAATGTGCATTTTCCCTACCTGTTCTGGACCAAAGGCCCGCAGCAATTCTTAGTCTGGGTTACACCTACACCATCAGAAACATAAAAGAGCCCCTTAGCCCAAAAGGCAATTCTATTGAATCATGTAATGATTACCAAGAGGTATCTAAGAGTGACCAGACTAAGGTTATAACCTAGATTTCCTTACAGACTTTTAAACAAACTTGCCTGGCTTTGGGTAACAAGAAATTTAAAGCTACCTCCATTCTAAAAATGTGAAGCCATTCCAAAGCAAGAAATAATTCTAAAGAAAATTTGTATATGCTTGATTGATTATCTTATTTTAATCCATATTAAAGCTTTAAGTCTTTAGGTGTGGCTCTTTAGTTCTAACATCTCATAAATTATGGCTATAATGAAGCAGTCATTTATCCAGGGCTGATGATGAATGGCTTGCCCTAGGAGGAACTAAAGAATAGGCGAGTAGATCATTTTCATATTTGGTGAAAACAATATTAAGTACCCAGACCTCAGTGATTGCCCTAATAAATGAATAATCTGAGGTGAGGGGCTTGGCAGTCAGTGTAAAAAATAACCTGAGCTTTCTCTGTCATTTGTCAGGCTTTGCTATGACAGCATGCATTATGGGTAAATGAGCAATCAGCAAGAACTATGTTATGGCTGGGATGTTTTTGAGAAATTTATCATATGCATTGCTTGGTACCTTTAAGACCTTAAGGCTTAATGGCTATAGTGCATGACTGCAAGCGAACACAGTTCTTATTTACCATCCTATGCTTCATTTGCACTGGATCCCCTTTTTTCCATGTATTAGGGGAATGAGTCTCTGTTAGGGTTGTTTCCCAGACTTACTTTTGCTCACAGAGGATATTCCAGCCTCCTCTGTGTTAGTTCTAAGGTGCTATGATATTTAAGGGATTTTGAGGCTACTCTGCCCAGTATGGTAGAGATGTCAATTTATATTTAATGAGCTAAGTCAGTAACACATGGATAGGATGTGTAGGAACAAAACCCAGGGGAAATGCAAGGAAACACAACAAAGTGCTCCTCCAAACACCTGAAGTGCAGTGGGAAATTAGGTGCTGTTACCTTTTAATTAGCCATGAAGCATTCAGGTACAGAGTGGGGACCACAGCAAAGGGTGTTAGCAGGTGTCTTGGCATGATATAAACCTATTTTTCCAGACTGCTCCCCACGGGACTGCAGCACCAGTGGTGTGCTCTGTGATGCAGTGCATGATGGCTCGAGGGCTTGTGGCAATATTCAACCTTTTCTGCTGAAAAAGTACCCAGATCGCTCCTTTCTGCTGCTGAAACTTAGCGCTTTTTCCAACAACTCTTCTCTGGGTTGTTTCAGCTGTAACTTAGTGGAAGGGAGAACACAAAAGCAGTGAAACTCTTTATTTTATATCTCCTGTATAATCATTTAATGGCAATATAAGATGACATCAAATGATGGAGCAGCCCTTGGAGGACCCAGATGTGCCAAGGCACTGTGAGGAGCGAACCAGTGGTGCTGAGACTGCACGTATGGAAGGGGAGTCCCAGGCAGTGACTGCTTCTGGAAATGTTGACATAAGTGATAGCCTGGAGTGGGCACAGATGTTGAAATCCAAGGCCTGTATTTCTATGAGACTTCTTAGTTGTGACCAAAATGGATCGGAATTTCTCTCTCTTTATACAAATACAGATTATCAGGAAAAGCAGTTAAGTGAAGGAACGAGCAATGAAATATGCTCTCTTGCTGAGGCTTGTGAAACAAAGCTTGTCCTGGCATCACACCTACCTTCATGGGATAGATCTTTCACGCATATTGCTTTTCTCCTAATTTTCTTAAGGTCTTTGGAAGTAGTATTGATGTAGGGACATGAAAAAATATTTTTTTAATGTCTGGACAGCAAAACTGTACAAGCCAAGTCATGATGTTTTCCACTGGCAGCAAAAACTGTCAAGATGAAGCTTTTAGGGGAGTTAGTATCTACAGCTTTGTTTTCTGCTCCTAAGGCCCCATCCTGTGAGGTGCTGAGGATGCTACCAGTGGGCAACAGTCCAGCAACAAGACTGTCTTTGCTGACTTTTAAGCTGGGCACTGTGTTGTTTTAGAAATGCCAGTTCCACCGAACATGTTTCAGTGGTTTGCTGGATCAGGGCAGAACTACTCGGCGTAATCCAGGATGAAGCCCCCAAGGAACACACAGTCTCACTGCTCTCTGCTCCCCTCAGAATTTGCCCTTCTGCTGATATACCATCTTCCCTGCAACCACAATTTTGGATTTTATTCATTTTGTTTGCTTTTTTTTTTACTATCATAGAAGAAAGGAATGTTGGAAAATGCTCTGATCTAGCTTTTCTAAAAAAATTTAAATGCTAGTCTGCCGCAGCTTTCAATATCTCTTTACCTGCTGCCACTTATACCTTTCACTTCTCATTAAGGAAACGAACCCAGAAGATTAAAGCACTCCCAATTTAGCTTTCTAAATAGGAAGTGAAAGTTGAAAGCAGACCAGCTGAGAATAAGCACCACTGAGGACTGCAGCTGGGCTGATGCTATTAGAAAAAAGAGCGCACTTCTTGCTTCTGATCTGTCATTTAAGGAAGCTTGTTTATGTATAGGTCTGACATCAGATGAATATGTAGTGACCTTTCTCATTGAGATGAAAGATTGACTTTAGACTGATCAGATATCACATCACTAAATACTAAGAGTTTTATAAAAGTAAAGCAACCATCCTGTCTAGAAACAAGTTCATCTTTGTGGAGCCCATTAATATCCCAGAGATCTGCACAGAATTGGCAGCTGAAATTGGAGAGTGATTTCAAACCTTCTTAAAGGCATTTTAGGAGACTCAGTCTGGAACCTGACAAATGAACTTGAAGACCCAGAGGGAGGAGGGTAGAGGGAAGTGGAAAGTTCTTGAAGTGCAGCCTTATAACTTGTTGGTTTTCAATGTCTGGCTGCTGTGATCATTACAGTTGCTTCCTTACACTTCTGTATCTCTTCAAAGCTGACGAAGCAAATAAGATCTTCAGGAGCTGTGTGTCAGATCCTTAGGGAACATGACTTGGAAGCGCACACTTGGCAGGAAAGAAATCACTGCAGGTTGTCCACATGGCACAGAGAAGCACCCAGGAGCTCAGCTGCTCAAAAACATCTCTGTGATGCATGAAGGTGGATAAAGAAATCAAATAATGTGGAGTAAGTTTTTAAAACTTCACAATATACCTTAGGTTTACTCTCTACTTAATTTCAAAACTAATAATGAATCATAAATGTGACCTTAAAATCCCTTGCATACTCAAGTTCCAAATGCCTAATGCATGTTCAGAGAGGCATCATTTATATACTTTTTTTTTCCTAATGTTCTGATCTATTTGTGTTTGACAACTACAGCCCCTAATATTCAAAGAAAACAATGAAAAATGCAAGGCAGCCTTTCTACTGAGACTCACCTACATCTATATGTATAGTTTTTGCAGGTATCTTAGTACCCTTATGCCCCATCACTGGAAGTATTCGAGGTCGGATTGAATGGGGCTTCAAGCTACCTGGTCTAGTGGGAGGTGTCCCTGCCCGTGTCAGGGGGGTTGGAACAAGATGATCTTTAAGGTCCCTTCCAACCCAAACATTCTATGATATGATTCAATTACAGACACATCTCACGAAGCCAGCGCCCCTAAGAATAGTTTGTATCCAAGAATGCTCGAAGTAATTACTGGAAAGATTAGAAATACCTGTCATGTTAATATATTTGGGTTTTGTGATTTAAGCTTTGTGTCTGAGCATCTGATTCATCTCCCCAAATCTGAGTTAGTATCAGCAAATTGAAGACTTCACTTATTTCACTTATTTTTTTAAATTCATTTAATAGTACAGTCTTGAATTGAAAACACAGAAGTAGGGATCACTGCCTAGTGTTCTCCACGTGGGATGTGGATGTTAAGTCTTTAACCTGGACTATGCTGTACACTAAGTGATCTCTGTTTATACTAGAGTATGTTACGAGTATCGGTTTGCTCTAAATATACTGCTTTTAAATTATTCCTGACAAAGAAAAGGAAGGTTTGAATATGCCATGTATCTTTTATTGCTTAATTCTTTACACTGATCATTAATAATAATAATAAATAAAAAGTAGGCTGGCTACAGTAATGCCTCTAGTAAAATCTAGGAGCATTGGTATGGCAGAATTTCTCAGTTTGATGTGACTCCATCTTTGACAGTTCTCCTAAGGTAGGTTATTTTGGAGAAAACATATGTTTCCATTTTCTCTCCCTCGGCTTCCCTTTTAGTCCCCAGGCTCCACTAGGGTCACAGCAACATTAAGGCTTTTGTCACTGTGATTAATAGCTCTTTAGATCATCTTTAATTCACTCACTAATGACTGAGGGTCTTTCTGCTCTCCAAGTAATCGTGTGATGTATGAGCCGATAGTACACCTTGTGGCAGAGGTGAAAATCATTCAGGCAATGCAAATATTGTCACGGGGACAAATGTTTTCCCTGTTAATAAAAATTAATGAATTCTACCCAGGAGCTAGTTAAAGAAGCTCTGGTGAGAGAGATCCAAACATAAACAAGTACTTGCTGCTTGGAACCATTAATTCAGTCTTTCTGGATCTCTGAGGATAATTATTAGTAGTATTTCTGCATCTACATAATAGATGAGACAGTGGCAGGTTGATTTAATTATACAAATGCATTGCAATGCAGGTAGATTTGTCTTTCAGTTATGCCCACGCGTTGGTCTTCACTTGAGCCATTATTTTTGCTTTGCCATGGTTATACCATGGGTTTCAATGCTTTGCAGTCTCTAAATAAGTAAATTCCAGTTCCAGGCTGAATACTGCACCAAGAACTGCCTTGGTCAGGATATCGTCACTGTAAAATGATGCAAAGATGTTTACATCTTTTTCAAGTCCCTGTTGCACATCATAAAAGGTTGATGAATCAGGCTGCAAATGAATCATCTGGAAGAGGAGGAATGCTTTGAGTATCTTATTATGTTTATTGCACGTGTATGAGTAACGATAAAAATGCTCTGTCCCACAGCCAGGTCACCTTATGGGGTGGTTGTTCCCATCACGATCCCTTCCTTCTCTCACCTGGGGCTCAGGCTTTGGCGTGTGGAGTCTTTGGAAAGGTGCGCTTCTTATTTACTGGTGGAGCGCACGCCACGGTTAATGCTGGTGTCTTTTTGTTTCATTTTGATAGTCACCACTTCTTTCTTCTGATGACAAAAAGCTATTGTCTCAGTGGAATAAATATTTCTGAATTACTTCCCAGTCCCAACCCTATCATTTACATCTTAGAACAAGAAAACAGTAAACTTTTAAAAGACATAATTTTACCTCTTCACAGTGCTTATCTACAAAGGAACATATTACTGAGGGGGGGAAAGAGCTCTGGTTGTTACTATTATTTCTGGTAGACACCCAAGGAGAGTAGCTAATTTGTTCTTCATTAATGCCAAGGACAAATAAAAAAAGCAAGGACTGAATTATGCATTTATTTCCATTGTGCCTCTAACATGGGCTTCTACTCCCCATCATCCTCCAAAAGAATTCCCAAACCTTTGCTGTGCATTTCATGTGATACCATAGGGTGCAATAATATGGTTTTAAAAGAAGATGAATTTAGTGGTGAATCTTAATCAAATGCAGAAAATTACATGCAGCCCCCCTGCTGAAAGGAGGATGGACAGTTGGCTGCAATCAGACGGGGTTTTTTGCTGTAGCTCAACAATAACCTTTTAGTATTAGTTCACAGTGGCCTGGGCAAAAAATTTAGTGTCAAATTGATTTTGAATTTGAACTTTTTTTTTTTTTTCTCCCCAACCTGGGCACAATAGCATGTCTTTGAATTACAGCAGTTGTCTCCATTTTGTGATGAGCTGAGCCAGTCTTGGACCTTCATTTGAATTGTGGGTAACTGGAGACGAAATTTCCAGCCTGTACAGCCCCTTGCAAAATGAAAGGTATATGGAGCTGACCTTTCAATTATTAGCACATGAGTGTATGTACTGAGGTCCTCCTTTTGACAGCTAAATGCCACAGGGCCCAAGCTCAGCCCCTTGGGGTTGAAGGGCACTTTCAAGTGATTCACTGGGCTTTGGATGTGTCCCTTACAAAGGTTTTGCACTCACATAAACCCCAAAGCACTTGGATTTGAAATTAATAGATTTTTATGTGAAAACTTTTTTCTGTTTACTATAGGATATATAAATATTCAATGGAAAGGATTTTTTATTGTTCCCCTCAGAAGAAATGTTTGACCCTTGTCTCAAAATGGTATGATTAATATTAATTTTATAAGAACTGCTCTACTGTACAATACGCATTCCTACTAAAAAGTATAAAGCAGCATTCAAAGATGTGTTGTCATACTAGAGGCAGCCAATTTTGTTCCAGCAGAATAACTCTGGAAAATTAAGGATGATTCTCCAGTATGTTTCTAGAGATGTAACCATGACATATTTGGGGAAATCAAAATCTGGATTTCACAGCTCATGTCTAAGTTCAGAAAAGCAGACTATATTGATTAAAGTTTAACAACAACAACAAAAATATTGGGAAGGAGTTCTTAGTGCTCCTCAGTGATAAATTGCTGAAATGTTTTCTTTTATTATCACCATCCTAGTCCTATACTACTCAGCCCCCAGTTAGGCATCTAAATAGGATCCAGATTTGCCAAAGTGCTTGGGAGTCAGGAGTTTCTACCGGAAGACTTTTTCCTGAACTTCCAGAAGAATTAGGTAACGGAGACTGCCCGTTCATTGTCACAGCAGGAACCAGTCTGTTTGGCAGCCTTGACCTGAAAGGTTTCAATTTTCTGGGTGTTGTTGCTTCTGCAGTTTCAGACATGTCCACAGAATAGCGTTTTCTCTCTTGTTGGAGAGCTTGTAGTTCTGGTAGCAGCTGGGGTGAGGGGGGACATCCTCCCTCCAGAAAGTCACTGTCTTCTGAAATACCTGAACCTCTCCTGTGACTGAGTGGTTGAATGTCAACCGCTTTCCTTCATGCTGAATTGCAAGCAGGTAGAATGACCATTGCTAGAATAATGTTACTAAAATTTTACTAGAGGATAATCAGCCTTTAGGGAAAAAAAAATGTATATTTGTGGTGGACAGTTCTAGCTCTGTCAAAGGTTGGCTTTAAGATTGAGTCCAACCTATGGATACACTAATTATTAGGAAGGGAAAAGTATTTCATTAGATCAGCACTTTGTCCAGCCATGCAGCGTTACTTGCCTGTGAAGAAACAAGTCACGCAAAAGAGCCTCAGAGCACAGCTGGCAGGCTTGCATTTTTCAGTTTCTTGATGATTTTCATGTCCTTGGGCTCAGTTTCTCTTATTTGGTTTCTTCTAGTCCAGTTCACTTCTGGGGGGAGAAGAAAGATTTCCTTACTGCAGAGAAAAGGATAACAGAACCTAAACCAGGCTCAGTGCAGAGTAACTTTACTTGCTTCCTAATTAGGTTGTGGTGGGAAAAGCTGAAGAGGGATGCTACCAGGACTTTCCTGATCCCTCCCTCTCTCCATTTCTCCTTCAGGCTTGATGAGCTGAAGCCTGAAATTCATCCATGCCTGGGCTTCTGTGGGATAAAAGCCAACGTATAGCAAATGGAGCAGTTGTTTTTTCACATTCAGTTCAATAGGTAGCAAATGGGTACAAGAGAAGGAAGGCTGAGGATTTCATTAAACCAATTTTAAAAAGAAATTTAAAGAATTGCATTAGAATCGCATCAGAATCTGGGTACTGTATGTTGTATAGGATGTGAAGGATTTATATAGAACGTCTAATCTTCTGTGTATGTAGAACTTCTTTGGCCTTATTTTGAACCTGAAGTAATAAAGAAGGAAATAAAAGCAAAGGTAAACTTAAAGTATTGTTTTACTCTAAATGCTTTCAGTAAAGGGCCTTGTTATCTAATGATTGGTACTAGATGGCTGGTATAAATCGTGGTGTTTGTTCCCTGCACTCATGGCGAAGGAAAGCAGAGGCAAAAGGAAATCAATTGGAACTAGCAGGTAACAAATGACCAGTCTTAGGCAAGCATAGCAGATGGGGAAAATAGAGTTATGGGCATACATTATTAGGAAATGCAGTGGTGAGTTTTCCCTGTTATTTAGGAAATGCAGCAAATAATGAATATTTTGATGGAGGGGGCAGCTCAGGCAATTAAGAATGTGCAGATGTTTCAATATTGACCCATGTTTTCAATGCTGTCTTAGAAGGGGGTTTTGCCCTTAATACTGAATTATCAATATCAAAAGGGGAATCAGAAAGTGTGAACCAGCAGCTCTGGAGACAGACAAGTCCGCTTCATGCCAACTCCCCAAGGAGAGCACTGACGGAGCCAGCCTGGCAGTGCGTAGTTCAGAGGCAGCTCCAGAGTTGCCCAGGAATTTGCAAAATATTTTGGAAATTTTGTGCCAGACTGAGCCCTGCAGAGCGTCTACAATGTTGTCAGATCTGAACTCAGATGAGGGTAAGTTCCAGTAACTTTCTGGTTTAGGATTTCTCTCTTTTTATTGATAGACCTTATAGTTTCTTAAAAAGATTTGATTTTGTGGAGCATAAAACCCCCATAAAATAGCTCAAGAGCAAGCTCTGCTACAATGTTAAATAGTGTTTTTCTGGAGATACAAGTGGGGAAAGGCCCAACTGGGCAGCAACTCTTTTCACAACCACCTGGTGAGCACCTTGGTGATGGAGACTGGGGTGGATGAACTGGAGCATGGAGAGTAGTGAGTGTTTATTCCCTTTACTGACATCTGAACCCAAAATACCAGGTTTGCTCTCCTGGTTAAAGCAAGATTTTGGAAAACTGAAGATGGTGTATGGAAGAAAAGTGTCCCATCAGTAAGTAAACACTGGGACCCAGCAAGGTGGGGAATCTCCATCCTTGCTGTCTTTGAATACCAGCAAGACCAGCTGCGAGGGGCTCCTCTGGCCAGCCTGGTTCTGGGTTTGCCCTCCCACTATGCCCTCTAGAGTTCTATGAGAGCCTAATGCCTGGTCTGAGTTACCAGTCCTTTATGTGTGAGCGTATGTGTGTGAGTAATGGGGAAAGCTTGCCTTGTTTTTTGGGTTTTTTTTTTCAGTCTCTCATTTTTATCAAAGCATCTGAACAATATTCTCTGTATGCTGCCACAGTGTATTAGCTCTGCAAGCGAATCCAAAAGTGCTACAGAGGGGACACCCTAACACCTTGAGAAGTATCAGTAAAAACTGCTGAAAGCATTAAAATTAAATGAATCATAGGGTGAGAACTAGCCTGACAGGTAAATAGGCACAACATAAAATGCCTCTGGAATCTGTGGTGTATTTGCAGGTACAAGGGGGTTTCTAAGCCGTGGTTCATTTACAATGTCTGGTTCCTCTCCCTGGGAAGGATTTCTAACAGATTCGAGGAGTCTCCAAGCTTTTAGTAGGTCTTAGGAGAAGAAAGGCAGCTCTGTAAAGGAGAGAGGTTTGGTTTGTTTATGGAGAAAACTCGCCAGCCACATTTCATATTGTGTCCTGCTCGGAAGAACAACCAAAAGCTTTCATGCCGTGGAGGAGATGGTGTTTCCGCAGCCGTGGCTATTGTATGGAAACACCATCTCCTCTATGGTGTGAAAGCCTACCTCGAGATGGGCTGCAGCCTCCTTGAAAGCCTCTGCTCCATCAGGAAAAACATTTGTGTTTTACAATTAGATACTGGTGTGTGGAGTTTTTTCTCTTTTCTTTTTTTTTTCT
This sequence comes from Ceryle rudis, assembly GCA_033439905.1. Lineage (NCBI taxonomy): Eukaryota > Metazoa > Chordata > Aves > Coraciiformes > Cerylidae > Ceryle > Ceryle rudis. The sequence continues at coordinate 57,281 of JAAGNO010015725.1, forward strand.
TTTTTTTTTTTTATTGCCCCGGATCTGTTCCAGCCTGTGGCTGTAGCACTGTCTGAATGGTGGAGTTTTGCCAAAAGCAAACAGCATCGAATACTCTGTTTTACCATAACAACTGCAGAGGTGAATGAGCACTGTCAAGAAGGTGCCATGAATACTCTTTTCTGTTATTAACTGAATTTATTATTTTGCTGGTAAAAGTTAACAGCAGAAGGAGAACATTAATTTCACATCTGCATGAACTTGCGCTGGAAATGTTTGGGGGCTCATCAGGTTGGGGTAGGAGCAAGCTTTGCTCGTTGCTAAACAAAACAGTTAAAAATCTCAAATATTTCCAGTCAGTCGTGACTTTAAAAATATCCAGAAGTGTATTTGAATAGGGGACGCATAAAATAATATCATAATCTGCTCAGGCTATTATATGAAACTGAAACATGTTGAATAAATCATTACCTGTATTTATTCACCCAGCTCCTGCTTGTCTAACACCGTGGGCTTGTGACACCTCAGCAGTGTAAAGCAATATGTGTGGCCTCCTCTAATTGCACTTCAGCCTCAGTAGTTGCTGGGATGTTGGATAAATTAATGTGGTTTTATTTCTACTTCATCACCAGCTCTGAGCATCTTGCTTGGTTCACAATAGCCAAAGAAATTGTAGTTAGTGTTTCACTGCTTCGGTTTTTCAGCCAAATCCAAAGCTTCAAGAAAATCACAACCAGGGTGTGCTCTGTATACAGAGGAGTATTTAATTCACTTTTCTCATCAAGAAGAAAGCTCATCATTCATCCCGGGAGGATTCAATGAAGGTATCCTCCTAGGATGATACAAAAAGATAAAACAATTCCTTTAATCTATTTAAGCATCCAGACTCAGAGTTTAAGGGGTTTGAAGGAGTCCTTCAGCAGCTTAGAATTAAATAACTCAACCCAGCTTTTACACAGCTCTAGGGCAGGTTCTGCATGAGTCCTCTACCTTCTCCAAAAAAAAATTGCCATGTGCTGCTTTGAATGAGGCATTATTCTGGACCCACTACTGGGCATGCAAAATATGGTGGTGTGACTCTGGCAGAGATGCCAAATGCAAATTGACCTAACTGATGATGAAAGGTGAGGTGAGCAGGCATAATTAGTTAATTCAGATATCTAAGGTGGGGTAGTTAGTGCTGGTAGGGAACTTTGAGATATGGGAGATTTGACGTGACTCTGTCCTCTCCGCTCTGTCTCTGGGAGAGGGGACTCTCTTTGATTTTAGATGACATTACCTGGGGATGCTCAGCCATCAGAGGTGGCTTTTTTTATGGAGAAATGGGTTTGCAGTGCTGGTTAGCTTCATTTATGAGCTGATATTTTTTTTCAGAATGTGGAATCAACTTCACTGATGTTTAGTTTTCTGGTTGGTTTGGTTGATTTCTAATTTTTTTTAAATTGTGGAAACAAACAAATATTAAAATCAGATCACACTAATTAGTGAAACTAATTATGTTGTCCCAGACATCTCTCTTCTTGCCTATTCTGCAATGAAAAATCATTTGCTCATGATGTAAAACTGGAGAAAGGAGATTGCCATGACAATTAGCAGTAATTAATGAGAAGCTTTGATTTGCTTGGTGTTAACCTCAACATCCATTAGCAGTCAAGCTTGGATTTGCCCACCAAGGGGTGCAGGTACACACCAACTCCTTCCCTCCCGGAAGGGAAGTAAAGAGATATGGGAGTAGGACAACAAATTATAATGGCTTTACCTATTCTTTAGTGTGTGTTAAAAATAGTCACGTGCACCTGCCGCAGACTCACATCAGTTATACTTTCCACAAGTAAATTGATACTGATAAGTGTTTTAATTAGAAGGAATTTTTAACTCTTTAGGGCATATTTAGCTTGATTTGAATAAATGCATGATCACTCCAGCTGCCTGTAAGATGTTACTTATTTTCTACAGAAGCCTGTTACGTTTCAGAATTTATTATTTCACACTGGAATGAAAATAAATCATAAAAACCTTCCAAAAAAAGGGACCCATATAAAAACTTCTTTTTTTTTTTTTTAAAGTATTTATCAGTAAGATCAAGTTTCTTCACAGAAAAGCCTTTGTAAGGAAAGATTCTCCTCTGCCCTGAGACACACAGCCATATACATATGCGCATATACTTATATGATGGTCCACCTGTATTCAGAACTAAAAAAGAAACTAAGTCTTTCAGCTGGAAAATATCTTCAGTAACAATGCATTTCCAAAGGCCTTCCCATTTAGGTTAAATAGAGATGATTGCAAACAAGGTCAAACTAGTACAACTGCATTTTACAGCTCCCCCCTATATCCATGGCACATGTGAAATTTGTATGACAGAGCCTGATAAAAGTGCAGCAGAGAGCATCAATGACATCTTGCCCCATGTCATCAATCAGTAGTTTGCCTTTTAACTGCAGCAAGATCAGAATTTAATTGACATATTTTGGATTGGTCTGTAAAATACTCCAAGGTGTTTTGCCTAATTTGAGATCCTGTGTGGCCAGCTGATAATATTTGCAGTTAGGGATGTTTTCCTTTTGGAAATACTTAGATTTGAAGTTGTGAGTCGCACGACCAGCTCCTTCCTTAGAAGTGACATGTGGAAGAGCTGAGAAACAGATTCATCTTCTGCACTGCTGCTTCCCTGTAATTGCTTCCTGAGAGCAACTTGTCCTGGATGTGATTTCTGCAGCAACATGGGAGGAAGTCACATTTAACCCACTGAAAGGGGAGATGCTGCTTTCAATTCTCATCTTGCCCCTGCTTTCTCTCCTGATTTATGGATTGTGTGCTTGCTCTTGATACAACTTTGTGGTGGCTCTGCCAGTGTGGCTGGGATGATATCTCCTGTTTTGAGGCTGCTTGATGTTAGAGCTGTACCCTCTCTAATTGAACAGTTGATGATTGATAATTGAACACAAGAATAGGCTAAAAAGCTTGGCTTGTTTAGCTGAGGAAAATGAAGGCTGATAGAGGTCATGACTGATATTGAAGGTGATAAACACACCCAGCAAACCATTTAATCTGAAGAACAATTCTGGAACAAATACAAATGGGCAATAAAGTGCCCATGAATATTCTGAGGCTGGAAATGAGCTTTCTAGCAATAAGAGGGGTAAAAGAGAGGATCACCTTCTCTGTAGGAGCAATGGAGCTCCTCTGATAACATATTTCACATGCTGGTAGAGCTGTGTGAAAGGTGCCTCCAAACAGAAAGTTGGTGTTCCAGCATCCTGATGGACCAGGCCACCATGAGATCAATGCTTTTTGTGGGTGAATAACAGCTGGCATGGATTCCACGGTGTTTGCACCAGTGTTTGTAATGCCTTTTGCTGTGGATAAGAGGAATCTACCTATTCTTTCTGTTGGCTTTCATGTGCTTGAAAGGGAATGTTGTACAGGATTGTTACCTCAAGGCAAAAGACAGTCAAGAAACTCATTTTAGCATCTTCCCTCTCCCTTCTGCCACTACCAGGCTTTCTGGATCCTAGGTTGAATGTCACAGACCAAGGGGTAGGGAGCTGACCCCTTGTAAGATATTGTTGATATTTGACATTGAGAGCTGGTGGGGTAGAATAAATGTGGGGACCCTTTGTCTCAAGGAATTTCAGTACTGAGCACTGTGTTGTTTTTCTCCTGTAATGTAGAAGTTATTTTGCTATATTCTCTGCTTGGCTGGGGGAAATGATGTCAGAGAGGTGCTTTGTGTAAGGGTCTGTCATTTTGTCTTAAGCTGCAATGCTCGAATTTTGTGCTTGATCGTGCTCAGTTCTCAGTGTAATAATTTTGCTCTCAAGAACTGGTATTTCCAAAAACATTTGTTAGCCTCACTTTTTTTTTTTTCTTTTGCTCCACTGACCTGAACAGTAAACCCTGAGAGCTGAGATAGCCAAGGTGGCTTGCTTTTGAGAAGCCTTTTCCACACCTAAGAGCTCTAGATCAGACCTCACTTTGCTTCCACGTACCCCTGAATTGCTTTGTGTGTTATGTGTTCCTTTCTGTCAGTGTTTTTAAACTAATTTGTTACTGGAGTTTTAAAGTGCTTTGCAGTATTTAATCTAATCAGTGAAAACTTCCTCATCCCATTATTCGGGCAATTTTAGGGGAGGAGTAGTTGTTTTCATTTGGGTTTTATGATTTACCCTTTATTTTTATGGAATGTTTATTCAGGAGGAGGATTTTTCATTACTTTCCTTTGTAGTGATTGTTTTGTACTTTCTTGGGACAAAATCGGCTCTTTTGAAGGTCCGTGTGCTTACGTGCAAAATATTGGCAGATCTCGGAGTCTGAGGAATGCAGTGGAAACCATAGTGCATCCTGTGCTTTGATTCCTGCAGATCTCCATGTTGGTTGTGGTTATGAAGCAGAGTTTCTCACTTCTACCAGTGTTACCTTCTATGATCAGTTTTTATTCATCTTAAGCTTATCAGTACCCAATATGAACTGATTCAATTCTACTCTGATCTGGGTTAAATTAGCCTTGAATTGGGACTGTAAATCTTACAAGCAATGCTACCGACAGTTCCCAATGAAACTAGGAAAGCTGCCAAAAGTTTGCTGGTTTGTTGTCCAGCTGCGTGGTCTTCTGGACTCCTACCATGGGCAGAAGAGGTGCACAGCACCTTAAGGAACCAGGCCAGTGGTAGAAAATGAAATAAAACTTTTTTGCCCATACGTATATAATGTGTTCCAGGTATATTTTCTGTAGTAAGACAAGGGTATATTTGCTGGTTACGTGCTCTGTTACACTGGTTAACACTCATTAAGTGGTAAACACTCGTTAAGAATAAAATTGCTTTCCATGCATTACTAAAACTGGATTTAAGTGACAAGCTACCCATCAATGAGCATAAAGATTTTACAATCTGATCTTTTCTTTCCTCCTGAGAACTGAAATCTGCTGCCAGTGATGATATTCATCGCCCTCCTTGATATGTTTGTCAGCAGAGTTCACACTGCCGCTCAACTACTTGGAACTGTAGTTTGAGCAGCTCGTAGGATGGGATTAGGAGAGAGGACAGTAACACTTGGGATTTGTGTGGGTGTTGTCTGAGCTGGATGGATCTCCAGACCTACAATTTGAAAATAGCCACACTATTAAAATCAAAGAAAATTTACCAACTCCTCTTTTGTTGTTGTTGTTTTTGAGGGATTTTGGGGGTTGGGGTTTTCTTCTGCATTTGGAATTTTTTTGTTCTTATTCTAGGTAGCCTGGGTTAATTTGTCTGAGCTCCCTTTCCTTTCTATTTTTACGGTTGCTGCTTTTCTAAGTGTTAATTTACAAGATTACATCTTGTTTAAATTTCCCTATTGTATGCACATCTTTAGCCTGGTTTTCTGCGTGTTATTTTCAGGGGAAGTGGAAGGGGAAAAGAGAAAAAATAATCCTGCGTCACTGAAAATAATATGAGCCTTGAGTGTTGTGATGTCTGCTGTGTATCATCAGGTGGCTCTTTTGCACTGGGAGAAACAACCTTTGAAAAAAACATCCAGTAGGAACCCTTCATGGGATTAATACTTTGAATTTTGCTGTTCTTCATGACTACTCTCCCATTTCTCCCATTTGTTTGTTTGTTGTTGGGTTTTGGTGTTTGGGCTTTTTGTTCCCCCCCCAAGCAATGTGTCACTTTGCAAACTCTGGCAAAAGTGTGATTATGCACTTGAAACTGCAGAATTAAACCCTTCCAGAATGGAGCCTTTTAAAGGAAATCCCCCAGTATTCAACAGCAAACCCCTTGCACCAGGCTGGTAAAGCAGCACTTAGGGGATTTTCTCTTTTTCCCTCATAAGACTCCCATGTTTTAGGGCCCATCTTCATTTTATTCATCTGATGTAGTCTGTGAGTCCTCATCACTGGTGATAAGGAAAGGACACTGGGATTTCTGCATTTAAACATGGGCAGCTTGGACTCTTATTCTGCAATGAGAGGCTAGAAAAAGACATTTATTTCTTACTGCTGGCACAGGGTTGCTGGTTTTGTCTTTCTCAGGCAGCATCCAGGTGGGTAATAATTATTTAGGGCTGTCAGATCATTTATTACCCACCATTTGGTGCATTTTTTTTCCCCAGGAAATAAGTTATGACAAATCTGTTAGCATCTATTCTCTCCACCATCACACATTGCTCTGAATATTGGGTAAACACCACTCCTTGGGATGCACCGGCATCACGGGCCTCTTAATTTGTTGCACTTGAGGTTTTTGGGTAAAAATTCTCTTTGTGGATATTAAATAGTAAGCAGATGTCCATGAGAAAACATGCTTTATAGGCACTCTTTTGTTTGACAGAACTTTGAAGAGCGGATATGTATTGCCTAGTAGCTTTTATTTTTGAATCTGTTTATTTTAACAAATCAGAAGTTAAAAAAAAAAAAAAAAATTAAAGAATAGCCTTTCAACAAAATTGCAATTTATATTGCAAGTCATTATATTAGCCAGTCATTTCCAGTCCTTTATTCAGCTTAGAGTTGTATAATTGCACTATCACCCTCTGGACACATGTACATGCAGAGATGCATGTACCTATGCTGGGTGAGCGGCGAGTGTGCCACTTGGTCCCCAGCGTGGTCACCCTAAATAAAATCTGGCTTTTTTTTCAGCAGGTAGGCTTTTGGCCACTGATTTCAGTGGATGTGACCACCCCCATTCTTCTAGTGTGGCTCGAGTCCAATGGATTCCTCTTGATTTTGCCAAGAGCCAGGGAGCGCTGTCATTGTCTGAACCGAAGCCTCTTTTACTCATGCATCTGATTCTGGCTGAAGGAAGCTCTGTGTGTGTTTTAACGACCTCTAAACGAATTTTTCCAAATAACTTTCCGATCTTCAAAACTATTTTTGCCACTTCTACTGTTAGTAAATAACACCACAGAAAAACAGATCTAAAGCAGGGAAGAATCACAAAGGGGAGCTCTTATCAATATATTTCCTCAGCAAAAGCTTTTATGTGACACCTCTGGAATCAATAGGGGATTTGTCACTGATTTCAGTAAGCATACCTGGCTTTAAACGAAGAATCAGGCCGACCCCCTCCTCTCTGTGTATTTGATATATGGCACAGGATGCACAGTTTTCTCTGGTGCTTCCCAAGTTCATAATTTGTATTTCACCTTAATGCCACTTTATGAATTTATTGGCAGCCAGAAGCACTCCATCAGGATTATAAAGTCTTGCCTACCTTTTGGTGTTATAACATTTTTATTTTATTTTTTAAAAGGAGTGTTTACCTATTTTTACTTAGGTGTCACATGGATGGGTCGGTACCAGCCTGCCACTGGAGCAAAGTCGTATTTTTAAGAGACGAGGAGAATATATCAAAACTCTGCTAGTGCTTTCATAGATGGGGGCATATTTGGTTAAATAGATGTTTATCTGGGAAAGTCATCATCTGGCTAGCAGCATACTGAATGTTTCTAAGCAGCTAACTTATGTATACTAAACAAATTTGGTTTGGCTGCAGCCAGAGCTGCCCTGTGGAAATTCTCAACATACATTTGTTTGATTGAGCTGTCATTTTCAGTTGATCTGCTGATGATCTGTGTCACTTTGTTTAAATGTCCTGGTGGGTTGTTGGTTTTTTTATACAGTGCAAAACCAGTCCGCTTTCTGTGATGGATTAAATTGAGGTGAAATTCGAGAGTTACTCCTGTTTTCGATTTCTGTGTTCTGAGACAGGTGGGCTGCAATGACAAAGAGCTTCACACACAAACACATTAAAACCAAAATGGAGTGGATGCCCTTATGATTTAAAACATCCGTAGATGTGTCAACTACCAAATGCTCCTGTTCAAAGGAAGTTGCTGGGATTTGCACTTGAAACAACAAATGGTATTTATTTGGTGTATCTTGTTCAGCTAAAAATACCTGCACAAAACTGATGTGGAAGTCTTTTTCTCCTGCAAAATTCCCTGTGGGTAAGTGCCGGTGGTTTGGCCTCTGGTGAGAGAATACAAGGTTAACACCAAGATGAGATCCCTGGTGAGCAGCAGGGGATGGAAACAGTCTCCTCTGCATGGTGGGAGTCTGCCAGACCAGGCTGGGAACTGGGCAGCATCTCTGGTGGTCTCAGCCCTGAAGACATGCTTTTTGCATGCGCTTTCTAATAGACCAAAGCTCCTTTCAAACAGCAGCATTTGGTTCAGGTTTTTTGGATTTTGGGAGACATTGTTCAAGCTTTGGGCTATTGGTTGTGCTCCTTTGAGATGTGGGAGCACCCGGTGCTCCCACTGATCTTAGAGAGAAGCCCTGATGGCTCCACTGATGAAAGCAGGATGACACAGTGTGAGGAGGGGCACAGCTGGCTCTGTGCATGGTACCTGGGAGAGGAATCCCATAGCCAGGCTCAGCCCACTGCTTGCCCCCTAACCCCCCCGCTTCCTCCAGCTGACCTTCCCATGCCCTGGTCCAGAGCCCTCACTAAAATACAATTTTTCTCTAGACCCAACACAAATTCTTGTGCAAGGCTCACCAGTTTTGAGTCTTTGCTTTAGAGCTCTTCAAAGACTCACTTTACAGATCTCCAGCTTCTCCCATGTGGGCTGTGGTCTGTACAGGAATCACCGACTAATGCTTTGCAGAGCAGCCGGACTGAGAAGGTCAGCTAAATATCGGTTTGATGCCTGTTTTGAAAAGTGCTCTAGGAAGAGTTGGTTTTATTTGGCTTTAGCAGCTGATGAGCTTACCAGGGAAAGTTTAAAATGCAATTTGTTGCTTCCACTTCCTCACTTGAAAAATCTCTTCCGTGAGCAGCAATTGCATTGCTGCTGCTTGAGCAAGTGCAGTCCACGCTGCTCCTGATGTTCTCTGCTCTCGCCATACAGATAGCGATACTGCGGTGAAGGGTATCTGGCAAAAGATCTCTTTCATGACAACTTATGGCTTTGTGAGGTCTAGCTTGAAAATTTCTGAGCATTTTTGGCATTGTTTTGGAAAAAAGGAATTCAAGTAATTTTCAGAACAATGTTAGGAAAAAATCACATTATTTTTCTCACATGAAAAAAATGCTCAAGCCATTTTTGCTCAAGGATTCCATCACTTCCATGATTTAGGATGTGTCTCTCTGTATATATAGTATTATACTACGTATACATTTTTGTATATATACATTTTTGTCATTATAAACAGTACTTAAATCCATGTCTGTAAACATAAATAGCTATATAGTTAAGTACTCTTCATAACAGAAGATTAGTCCATAGTGACATAATAAGTAGAAGTAAGTGTATAACAACCGCATGTTAGTTTGAGCTTGTAGGGTCCTTGGTGATCCTTTGGGATGGAGGCCACAGCCTGAGCCAAGGTCTCTAATGGCACGGCATCCAATTACACGAAGGCTGAATTTGCTCTGTTAAGTGCTATGTATTTATTTAAGCTGTCATATATCAGGCTGTACATGAAAACAATAGAACGTGTGAAGATTGCCAGTATGAAGAGGGGAAAAAAAAAAGAAAAAAAGATTATTTTTCAAATTTGTTTCCAAGTTATTGGGATGAACCAGAAGCTTTCAGAGTGCTGATTTATTGCTCTCCACTAGCGGCTCACCAGGACCCCTCTGCTTCTCCAAGATCAACAGCTTCATAGAAAGCGATACAAGGTGTATGAACAAAGAGTGGAATAAATTACATTAGCAGTTAACTTTCTTTACAGTTAACACATATCAATAAATATCTACAAAACGTTTGAGGCTTTGACCAGGAAGCCATATAAAATAAACTGTAGTCCTACTATATATTTTTTTTTTAAGTCAAAATAGATCTAACTGATGTTAACTGTTTCACAGCAGGGGTCTCGTTCTGGTTTCACACTAGTGTCACTGTTGATTTTGGAGGGGGAATGTGATCAGAATAAGGACTGTCACTCCTCCCACCTTACAGCAGGCTACTGGTGCTAGGAGAACACTTAGCATTTCCATACTGTCCCACTTTGCATCTTCAAAGCATGGGGGAGAGATGAACTATTTGCCATGGGGCTCATCTGAGGCAAATGCATTATGATCCTGTGGAAGAAACAGAAAACCCAAAAGGGAATGGGAGAATTTGTTACTGGATATTTTTACAAAAGCAACTGAGTGTGCAGTATTGGAGCTAGTTGTTCCAGTAGAAGAAAAGGCTCCACAGTTTGCTAGACTAGGAAGGTGAGAGCCTAGGGGGTTTTTCCTTTTAGTCCTGTGTGTGGTGAAATGTCTTCCTGAACTTTTACCTAGTTGGTCTTGAAAAGCTCTGGTCTTTGCTGGTCAAAAAACTCTCCAATGGTTTCTGTAATGTCTCTGTCCATGAAGCTTTGGCTTGTGTGGGGGTCTCCAAAAACATGAGAGAGGACACCATTGGCAGTTGGGCTCCTGGTCCCCAAGAACTGCAGGGAAAAGCTTTTCTCTGTGAGAACAGCAGTGCAGATGAATGTAACAAATTTGCTCATTTTCCTCCAAAGAAAAAGGGGTGAACTGAGTAAGGTGTTAACTCTGTGCCCAAGTGAAGGGTGTAGCAAAGGGTATTTTTTGGCCGAGGCCACAAATACTTGTTAAAGAGTTAGCAGGCACTTCCCAATGCTGGCTGGGGACCACCAGCAAGAGAGAGAAGGAAAAGTGGAAAACTTTCAGTGTTGAAAACCTCAGTCAACCCACAGAGAGCTTACCCTTCAGAGACGTGCTAGGGAAAAATACAGCCAGGCAAAACTCCTGAGACTTTCCTAAATTGCATGAGCAACAATTTTATAGGAAAGAGGTGACAACATCCTGGATTTGTCTAATTTCTGCAAATACTTTTCCTTTTGAAACAAGTCTCCCACAAAACTTTTAAAGCTGTAATAAGCTGGGGTTTGGATTATATTTTTTTTAATATTTTCCTTTCCCAGGATTTTTTTAGTAACAATACTGAGAAGAAAATGAAGCAGTTCTGAGAAAAGTAGGAAGAGAAAGAAACGGGAGAGAGTGCAGAGAAAGCAAAGGGTTTTCAGAGGACAAGCTAACCTCTGTTTTTCAAACACCTTCCTGTAGCAGAGGATGCAGACAGGGGGTGGAGAGGGAGCTGTGGTCACTGGCAGCGGGGCGGTGCAGGATCCTGCAGCTGAGCTGAAGGGCTGTATGAACACCATGGTGATGGAAGTGCCAGGCCCTTATTTTTATCGCTCTGTATGGGTGGTTTGGTTGTAAAAAGCTCAGCATTTCCCCCTACCCTCTTGTACAAAGAACAAGGAAAATACTTGCTACAAGTCCTTGTAGCTCATCACGTTCTCATCTGTGCTATGCTTCTGGAAAAAATAAACTATCTTAGAAAGGCAGTGGAGAACTCTGAATTGTACTTAACAGGTGTAGTTGTCTTCTGCATCTGTCCTTGTTTGAAATCATACTGCCATGGACTCTGGGGCTCACTGTAGGGCAGCAAGTTGCTTTTTCCAGGTTGTGCTTGGATGCCTGCAGTAAATACTATCGCTTTACAGACACACCTTATCTACATCATGGCTAACAATTATCATTTCATTAAAGTCACTGGCAAAAGTCCCACTGACTTTAAGATACCCCATAAATCCCAAGTTGGCCAGTACTGACCTGCCTTCTGCAATGTGCCAGGAAACGCTAATATGTTTTATTGATCACAAGTATCTGGCTGATATTAAAAAGTACTAAGTGCTTATTTAAGGTGTACAACTGGCAGAGGTAGAATCTGGTTTCTCAGAACTAACTGTGGAAGTGTTTGGAGGAATGGGTGGTGTCTGGAGCAAAGAGAGAGTGGGATCAGTGGAGATAATGTAGACAAATAGTTCACAATGCTTTTTTTCTGGAAAAAAAAAAAAAGAAACAAAAAGATTCTTGCACTCTGAAAATGTGTATGCTGTGCTGAGTGAGATACTAATGAGAAGAACTTGTCAAAGCTCTGTCTGCCGGACGAGGACCTGGGTTTCATTGAGACAAATGGGAACAAATTGTTATCTATATCTTGGAATAATCCCATCCTGCTGCTATGCAGGAATAAGTGTGTTCCTCCATATGATGAAATAAAACTGTGCCAAAGGATTTTATTAAAAAAACCCAAAGCAAGCAACCAACCAAAAAAACCCAACATAACCCCAATTTTACTCATCCAAACAGGCTGAATATAAACATATACTGATGCCCTACAGAATGACACAGAATACACCCGCACATGTAACATGAACTATAGTTGCTATTAAGATTCATAATTTTCCAATCAGCTAAGTACGTCCTGCTTGTTACTGAGTGACCTTGTGGAGATACAACTACAGCATGTGCTGCAGAGAAGTCACTCACAGGAAAAATGGTGGCCTTGTATCTCCTCGGAAACAAATGCTGGAAGCCAGTCTTGCCAGACCTTGAGCTTTTGAAGTGGACAGTATTGTAGGATTAATGATTTGATACTTTTCTTGATTAGTGTATTTGTTATGAGTACTTCTGAGAGTGCTTCAAGGACTTAACTGCAGTGTATTACAGTGTCACTCAAATATAATTAAGTCTTTCTCACTGTAATTGCATAATTAAAAAGCTGTCTGGCTGCTGGTAGGAATACTTCTGTCTGTGCTCTATGGCAACTTGGTTTTCCAGTGGTGACTCCCAGAAGCTCCAGCCCTCCCTGAAATACTTGGATGTTGCATGTAAATGGATGCACCTTTGGTACCCTCCTGTGTCCACTGGGCCTTCTCCGATAATCCCTCATCTCTTGCTTTTTCATCTCTAGCTGCCTTTTCCTCACTGGTCTGTGTCCCACACCCTTCCCAAGGGGAGTGCAGACAGGGCCTCCCTTTGGGATTCAGGCAGGGCAGGTCCCCTCCCCGATGGCTTCCCCAGGGCCTTTTTGCCATCATGATGGCATGAGTTATAGGCATGAGAGAGGGGATGGGGTGGCCAGGCCTTCACAAATTCATTTTTTTAACCTATTGGTGCTTAGAGTGAGAATTGCTCAGCTTTCCAAAGCAGATATATGGATGTTTGTAGACTAGTGCTGAAATGGCTGCTGGCAGGAGGGGGTTAATTTCCTTTTAATTCATAATGCTCTTTTGAAGAAAAAATTCATGACCTGGCTTTTTTGCCTCCCCCCCTTCCTTTTTTTTTCCCCAAGTGATTACACTTCGCTGCATTATAAGGGAGCAAAAGCATTTGTGTCTCAGGACCGTACTCTACCAGATACTGACATGTTCAACATCTCCTGTGGCTTACCAAACACATCAGGGATGTGGACCTCCCTCTGTTTTCTCATTACGCCAAATAATGAAATGTGGAAATAATTCTAATCCTTTCTTCTGGTTGTGCTGTACCTCTGAAAATATGATAAACTCAATCCAATTAAAAGTCATTACCTCTACAAGGCACAGTCTCTATCTATAACCTTTGTTTTATAATTCACTCTGTTATCTGTCTTCATTATAATTTGGTGGAATAGTCATCTTTTATTACTGCTTTCTGTTGGAAAGAGGCATGTGATTTCCAGTGGTAGTTTGTGACACATCTCAGTTTAAAACAGTGAAGGTCTACTAATGAGTAAAAAGAAGTTCAGTTACACTGATTTATTACATCGAGATAAAGTTTCATTTGCGTTGATTGTAATACTGTAGGTTCGAGTAATTGTTTTGATTTAAAAATGTTCTTTTGCAGCAATAGTTTTTTTGCTGCATCAAGGACTGGTAATGTGCATTACTTTTTCTGTCTTACCTTAGCCAATACAGAATTAGTTAAATTTTATTCCCAGTTGGTATTTTCTATATGTAAGTGCTGATCTTACTAATTCACACTTAACCTTCCTGTCCTTAGTTTTCTCCTAAGCATGTTGGCTTCTTATGCCATGTTAGAGGGAGAGTATATGTCATGTTTATCATTATGGCAATCGAGCGATGAACAAAAGCTGGTTCTTCTAATCTGTTTCCCTCTCTCAGCACAGACCAGTACTCAGAGATCAGAATTTCAAGGCAGAATTACTATTTTTTTTTCCTTTGGGTCTATTCCAGATAGAGAGTCACGAAGGGCATTATGAGTATGTGTTAGCTGCTGTAGCTCTACTAGGTTGAAATATTTTACTTAGATAAAAATTTAAGCTATTGGTTAGTTTCAGCATGCTTTGGTCTACTCCCAGCTGGTGGGGATCTCTACAAGCTCCTTGCTAGCTGCAGATCCAACCCTCAGTATATCAAACTCTACAGCTGGCACTTCCCTCTTCTCTTACCCCCCACTCTGTGTAGCCCAGAAAAGATTTTGAAAGTCAAATATATATTTATTCCATTGAGGAAACTTTATCAACCAGCACCAAAGTTTATTGGCACTAGCTAGTGATATAATGGGTAGTTTAAACCCTGCTAACTGCGAATAATTTTTCAGCGGTGTTTATGATTGCAGTAGACTCTAACAGACCAGAAGTACAGATAACATAAATATTTCTACCAGAGATGATTGTACTGAAACTATAAATAAAATTAGACTTAACTTGTAAATAAATTCAGTGTGTGCCAGCCAACATTTATAATTCTTTGTTGCTGTGTGTAATAGAGTAATTTATATGGAAAGTGCACAGGAACACAAGCAGCCAAATTTTGCTTTTCAGTTATGCAGGTGCAACTTCCCCTGACATCAAGGAGAGCGGCTCCTGTGCAAATGAAAGCAGAATTTGACCCATAGTCACTCAGTGCTGGACCCTAATTAAAAGCCAGTGTCTGGTCCACATCAGATGCTTTTGGCTGTGTTACTCAATTAGACATGACTGACACTAGACAGAGCACCAAAAGCTACCAGTTATTGTAGGGGCTGAGAGTGAGAATTGCCAGAGACCGTGGGCAGGTCCCTACGCAGTTACTTTATTATGACTTGGCTGGTGTAGTACCAACACTTGGCAACACTGAAATTGTCCTCTCTCAAAGGCCTGATGCTCTGGAGTGCGTGTAACTTCTTGCTCGCCTGCAGATGGATTTCTCTCAAATGCTTGGTGCTCATCCTACTATCAGGAGTCAGTTCTGCTCCAAATATGAGCCTCTTAGTTTAGGGTTATTTTCTGCAGGCGCAATAATTTAAGAAGCAAAAGCTGCTTCTTGTGCAGGGAAGATTTTAATTAATAAAATGTAATATTGTTACTGATGTGCATCTTGCCATGAGGCAAAGAGAAACTACCAACAGTCGTAAGCCCTGTGCACCAGGCACTCCTGTGATGATCCAAACTGGGCTCCCTTTCCATTTCACGTAGATACCGCAGCCCACGATGGAGCACCATCAGAAGCTGGTGATTTCCCTACTTCAGCCCCAAAGCGTGCTGTGCTCGAGCTGCCTTTTTCTCCTGCCTTTGTCCGCGCAGCTTTTCCTACAACTCCCTCTTCTGCCAGCGCCGCAGAAGGGTTCACTCGGTGCAGGGCGGCTCGGCTGAGCGCGCCGTGCGAATGCCCTCTGCAAGCTGCAGCCTCACGGGCACGAAGAGAAAGATGAGATCTGGGCACCGTGTTTCCCTCTCATTTTGTTACATTAGTGTGACAAGAAATTTGAGAAACTTTGGCTAACTCCAGGATAGACACTGATCTCATTTATTCTGTGGTGGAAGTCTAAAGTAATTACTTTGGATCCTTGGAGTTGTGTAAGAGAAATCAGAATCAGGCCACTGCACGGGTGCTCTTGTTGCATGGTCCATGAGCATGGGTTTCAGGCTCGGACCTTTGGAGTGTGATCAGGACAGTTTTGCTTTTCTCACACCTGTGTTAGGGTCAAGCAATACAAGTATGCAAAATACCTGTGCATTGGAAGGCTAATGTTTGGGAAAATATTTTTCCTTGGTAATTGAAGTAATGATTCAAAACTGCTTCAAGTGCCATGTTTGCCTCTAAAATTACTTGTAATCTCTTTTGCTGTACAACCAAACTTTCTATCTGTAAAGCATATTTTCTCTCTCCTGTTAGTTTTAGGATTTTTTTTTCCTAGCTGGGAATTACTAGCTCTATTCTGTTTAGAAATGAATCTAATTTGATTATGTCCATCTGATGCTTTTCACAGCAGGGTCCTGCCTGGGGCCCCCAGACAGTTAGAATACAAATAATAATAAATAATCCTCATTAGGTCCAGCTCCACAAAACAGTTCTGTGAATAAGGAGCTGCACAAACTAGTTTCAGGTATGTTAGCTGATAAAATGTTCAAGTAGAGCAATGTAGCTCTTAGCTAGAGTCCCTTCTGTGCCTGGAGATAGCAAAGCAATCTCTGCATGTTTCTCAAGCTAAGGGTCCTTCTCTGCTTCTCCTCTAGAGGATGTGAATGTGACCCCAGCTGAGCCATGTCTACTTGGTGTGGGACTGTCAGGTGGCTCCCCTTTAGGTCACCACTGGCTACAAGCTCCTTTTTAAGTTAATGGGCTTTCTTCTATAATTTTATGCTTTTCCTGACCTCCTGTGTTCTAGACTGATGTGGATATGTTTTGTAATCAGTCAGTCCCTGCATGTAACTTTTTTTTTTTCTTTAATACTTGTTCAAACAGAAATTCAGATAAAGTTGTCCCATTTGTATGCAACAGGAAATGTTTGCCTCCTTTTCAGGTATCCTGGCAAATGCTCCCTGCCGATTTCCCCGGTGCTGAATGGAAATGCCAGGTCAAACAATTGTAAATGCTCTGTGGTCTCTTTCAAGGATCCGATTCAGGGCTTTGTGGTACATTTAGGTCCCCAGTCATCTTGCACAAGAGGACTAATTAACCCAATCCTACTCTGCTCCTCCAAAGTCTTCAATAATGCATCCTTGCCAAAGGTTCGTATCTAGCATGGTCAAAACAGCTAGAGGAGCTCCAAAGCTCTTGACGTGTGATGGGCTTCCGCCACCCAAACAGAGCCAGGTCCTTCTAACGTCTAGTCTTTGGGTCTAGGGCTCATCTTTGTTACCTTTAAGAAGCAGCAGGCGTGAGCCTGTGTGTATCTTCTCATTGCAAAGAGTCACTTCCACATTTATCTCAGCCTTTTCTTTATCCTGCTCAGAAGATGATGGCATTAGAAACACTTCTGAAGTAGGCTCTCTAGATGCTTTTGCTTCCAGTCTCTCTCTTTCATCCAGAGTAATCAGCCATCCAGCTTATGATTAAGTCACTGGTGGCCACATGCATGACACCAAGTGCAGGGAATTGGATTTATGTGCTAGACGGTTTAGCAGTCAGTAGAAACTTTGGGAGTGTATATCCTTAGGCACAACTTGCCTGAAGAAAGGGAGAATGGATAGTCTATATGGATACATTTCTCTTTGCTAGGGAGATCTGGATGCAGCCTTGATCCTTGGAGGATTCTGTGTGAACTTTTGAGTTGAAGACCACTGTGAAACACTGATGCATGTAACAGGCTAGCACGTCACCTTGATGTGAGGTGCTGCCATGTGGCATTTCAGCTGCAGAAAGACACTATTTCACTGAATGTGTGGCCCAATGTGCTTTTGGAATCAGAACACCTTTGCCTCGCTAGCAATCGCAGCCAGTGGAAAGCAGTCTGCCTCCCTCAGTCATTAGGGCCTCCTACTTAATTGGTCTTGGAGAGGAAAAGCATGCCAAAACTGCTAAGGAACATCCAAATGGAAGGAAGTCCTCTCCTCCCCCCAGCCATGCACAGAAGCCCTCTCAAAATGACCCCAGACCCCACAGTTATGGCAGTAGCTTTGGCATGTCATTCTCCTGGGCTCATCAGGCACATCCCCAGCCCACAGCCATGAGGACTCTTTCCTGCTGGTGTGCAAAGTTGTGTCAAAAGTTCAAATACAGGTATCCACCCTGGTCATTTAGTAGCAATTAACCTTTCCTCCTGGGTTTCCTTTGAGGCTTGCTTATGTTTTTGTTGTAACATAGTGATGAAGAATTTTATGGAGGCTAATATCTAAGCTTCCACATTACCTAATCTCATCTGTTCCCTTATCAGGAGCCTTGATTTTTTTTTGGTTTTGTTTGTTTCATTCCATTTCTAGTGGGAATAATTACTGGACTTTAATGAAGACATCTTGAATTTCAAAACTGTAGTGCTTTCTGTGCAAATGATTTTCAGTTGACTGGGAAAATGATGCTTAGCAGCACAGTCCGTGGGTCTAATTCTAACCTTACAAAGATTTTTCTATCAGTCAGTATCCCACAGTTTTGCTGGAAGTCCCTCTGATCCATGTGGATGTAAATTTTAAGGGGAATAGCCCCACACCCTTTGAAAATGAAGACCAGATCCTTGTTCATGTACATTGATTTTAATACAGCTCCTTCTATCCATAATTTCACAAGTATGTCTTAATGGTCTTCCTGTCTCTTGGTCAGTCATACTTCAACTTGTTGTTTATTTTGAGGTTTTAAAATATATTTTTTGCTAGAATATGTTGCTATTTCAGGAAGAATAATATTTCAGTAAATCTGTTTTACCCACACTGTTAGGGCTTTGGGGCATATAGGCATATTATATTTTCCAGAGCTTTCAAACTGAAAGCCCGTGTTTAACTGCGACATCGGGTGTGGCTGCTGGAAATCAAAGGAGGCACAATAGACCCAGCAAATGGACTTGTCTCCCTGCCAGGCTTCCAGAGGCCAATTTATCAGCTGCAGGTTTGACCCTATATGGCTAAAACTGAGTGTAGCCAGAACGACTGAGATAAGTATAACCGAGGCCTTTGAGTCTCTGAGAGAGAAATTAAACTGGACTGTCCCTGGGGGAGAGGAAACATCTGTAAAGCTGTGCTTGCTAAATGTTTAAGTCTCAGCTTGTGCTGGCTCCTGGGCAGGCGCTGCTGGCCAGTGGGGCTGAGGATGGTGGCCCTTTGGGGAAAGGCACAGAATAGGTCATTGCTTGCTGGGACTTAAATAATTTGGCTGAGCTGCTTTGTTGCTTGGTGGAGGAGAATCGTGCATGGCCATGGGATGCAGGACAAGCCTTGGTTTTATGGGGCACTGCTTGGTGGGATGGAAGTGACAATGGCAGTGACTGTGTGAGATGGGCTTTTTAAGGAGTTTGAGTGTCAGGCACCGCAGCTGTCATGAAAAATCAGTAGGATTTAAATGCCTGAAGTTTTTTAAACCCCCACTTCCAGTGAGCCATGTGCTTATCATCATCCAGATCACTTTCCTTGTGTGATTTTTCTTCCTGCACCCCATGTGTATACATGGGTTAGTGTGGTTTTTTTTTTTTCCTTCCCCTGTTTCAAAAACAGCTGAAGTCTTTTAGGCAGCACTGCAGTCTAAACAGTTGGGGGAAGACATGTGAACAGGAGAGAGCCTGCCTTGCGTGGACGCAGCATTGCTGCTGGCTTATGAAGTCAGGGAGCACATCAGAGTTTTGGGGATGCTCGGGAGGCATGGACCAACCTCTGTCATCTGTCCCACCATGCTGGAGCAGAGCTGTTTGGGGGCAGCTGCAATGTCGTGGTGTAACAAAGGTGGCAGCTGATACGGTCATCTCAGTGCAGGGTGAAGTGAACGGTGGCATCCAGGTGGAGCTGTGTCTCTACCCTTTTCATGTCATCTTTTCTGTCCTGGAGTCCAGGTTGAGTTTTGCTGTGGGCAGGAAAGTACAAACATGGGCTTATAGGTGGTAAACACAGAGCAAGCTCTCTGTACCAGTGCTTTCACTAACTCTTGAGCATCTTTGCGAAGCTTGACACCACAGGGAGGATTTCTGAAGCGTAAGCAATGGAAAAACCTTCTGTGTGTCCTTTGCAGCTAAATGTTAGAGTCAGTCAAGATTTTCTACTTCTTGGAGCACCAGGTATTAGAAAAGTGACAAACTAATCGATATTGGGCTCAATCGTTAAAGTGAGGGAGAGCCTGCCAAACCAGAGGCTGAGAGAACGGGTAGATGAACTTTCTTGTGACATGTATGAGGTCATAGCCAGTGCCACATAAAAGAAAGAAAAACAGTTCATGGCTGTGAATAAATTGCTCACAGATGAAGAATCCAGTTTGCCAGTCATGTGATGGGAGCAATCTATTCAAATGATTTGTTATGTCCCAGTGTTTGTCTTAGGCAGTACCAGAAGCATGAAAGTACAGATATAAAACTGTGAGATAATATGTAACAAAGATGTGAGAGATAATGGTCTATGACCAGTTTCCAGTGGAAAAGGCATACGGTGCTAATCTACCATGGATAGTTTCTTAAATGAGCAAGAAATTGAAAGAATGTTTTAAAGTTTCCTGTTTCTTCACTGAAACGGAGTCATTCCGAACACCAAGCCCAGCGTAACACTTTAATTTCTGGGCCAACCATGTTATGCAAATATCCTCATGCTCAGATCTTACAAACTCAATCTCTCAACTTCACTCCTTGGAGAATATTATTTAGGTTAAAATTAAGTGGAATGAGTTTTGGTGTATAGGAAAAGTACAGTAGCGTTAATAAAGTTAAATGAACAGAAATAATTAAGAATTTTCTGTTATTTTGTCTTTTTTTCTCCTTTTGCATGTATTATTGGCTGGAGTGCTGGTGTAACTAAAGTCCCTGCTGAAGTCACTCAGAGTTTTTTTTGACTAAAAGGAATTTACAAACAGCCTTACATTTTACGCTGTCAAAAATAGTGAGTTTTTCTCTTTCCCCCCTCCCCCCCCCTCCTCTTCTTTTTTTTTTTTTTTTTTTTCTTTTTGTGTCCTTCTTCA
>JAAGNO010015725.1:77940-88419 GCA_033439905.1 Ceryle rudis
CCCCCCCCCCCCCCTTTTTTTTTCTTTTTTCTTCCTTTTGTTTGCTGCCTTACCCCCAGAGATGAAGGTTTTCTTTTTTTTTCCTTTTTTTTTTTTTTTTTTTTTTTTTTTTTCCCCCAAATGTATTTTGGATCTGCACCAGGTTTTTTTTTGCAGCTGTAAGAGGAGAAGGTTCATGTTCTCTATAAGGTGCTGTTTGGATCCTGAACTTATTTTAGACCATTGCGTTTCTTGGAGGTCAATGGTAAGACACTGATTTACATCAGCTGAAGTTCTTGCCAAGAGTTGTGTGGTAGGCTGGATCTTTTCCTCCAAAGACTAATTGGAGGCCATCAAACTTAATTCTGGCTACTTTAGGTTCAATCTGTCTCTCTGAAAGACCAGTAAAGCTTTCCTGCTTTTCACTTCACTTAGATTTCAACTGTAACGTATAATGCTGTCCTTCAATTGTAATTTCAAAGAGTATGCGATGCAAAGTGCTCTGTCCAGACCAGATTGGACAATAGGGCGTGCCTGCATGTACATCTGTATGTAATTCCCTCGCTTGTGTTCAATGATGTAAACCACTTTTGATGTCAGGAATATTGAGAAACACTGTGTACCCCCAGGCCTACAATAGGGGAAGAGCTCAGCTCCTTCCAGGGTGAGGCTCTGCTGCAGGACTAGTGATTGATGAAGGTGCCGCCCACCTACCAAACTGTCCTTTCCATTTCATTTACAGGCTGAAAGTGTTTCATATGCAAAATCTGTCAGGGTGTTTAAAATCCTACTGTTTGGCTTTATTTTCCAGGTGATGAATGTTTGTATGAAAGCTTTCCTGAACTTCCTTTGGAGGAAGCGCCAGAAGCTGATGGAGACACTGCAAATGTCCAGTGTCCAACATCCATCAGCATTCAAGAGCCGTCTTCCCCAGCAACCTCCAGTGAAGCTTTCACACCAAAGGACAGCTCTCCTTACAAGGCTCCAATATACATTCCCGATGACATTCCCATTCCTTCGGAGTTTGAGCTCCGAGAATCCAACGTTCCTGGAGCGGGATTAGGGATATGGACCAAAAGGAAGATTGAAGCAGGGGAAAAATTTGGCCCTTTTGTAGGAGAGCAGCGGCCACACCTTAAAGACCCCAGTTACGGTTGGGAGGTAAGTCACCGTACATTCTTTCAGTCTGTTGATCTCTCTTGCGTGTCTATAAACACAGAAGTATTTGCAGAAGTTGAGTCCTATCTTGCGGCAGCCAGGGAATATTTGTGTGCATGGCTTTGTGGCCTTTTAGGGCTTTCTGGATGGAAACAAGTGTAAATGAAAAAAAAAGCAAGAACTATTGTTGCTCTTCATGCATGAAATGCGTCTGGGTGGATATTGGCAGGTGTTGCCTCTTCTGGGGAAAGAGGGGAGGAAGTTGCGTTGTTGGAACATTTCTGTACCGTTTTTAGTGTGCTCTTTGCAGTATGTCTGTGGGTGAGGGATTTGCAAATGACACTGCACCGTTTGAAAAGACACCGGGTGCTGCTTTCAGGGCTGTGAATCGCCACTTTCTGTCAACAGTGATTAGAATAGCCCTAAAATCTATATGGTGTGGCTAAAATTGCTATTGCAGAACTTAGTGCTACTCGGGGACTTTGAAAGCTGGGGGTTTGATCCTGCTTCCGTTTAACTTAATGGGAATTTTGCCATTCATTTGCTGGTGTCAAACCTAGAACATGTGGGAATGATGTGGCTCATGTTACTTCTGCAGATGCTCTGAGAAATGTTGCTTTTTCTGAAGGAGCTCAAGGCCTTCTTTGGCCAGTGCAGTGGTTGCCTCTTGCTTTCCCTGCCTTCGGGGATGACATCTTTTCCTCATTGTGATATCACTGTGGAACTGGTTGAGCTGCAGGTCCATGGCCAGGTTAGGGCTTTAGACCTCAAGCGGTACACATTGCCACTTGCATTATGGTGTAATCAATGTTCTTGTGGGTTTTTATTCATAGTTTTAACAATGCACTGTAGAAACAGAGCACAATCTCAGCTTTCCATCTGTATGTTTCCTTTGGTTTCTGATAAGGGAAGAAGTGCAGAGTTTGCACAGCTCTCCAGGGGCACAACTGACCTCTGGAGAGATGGCAGTTCATTTTCCCAGGAAAAATGGAGATGTGCTGTGGAGCAAAGCCTTGCAGATATGGTGGAAAATAGAGGTTTGATTTGCTTTTAACTGTCCATAAATACTTGGTGAGTTCATTCCAAACTTTCCAGCTAGTTGTTTAAACACTTGTGAGACCTGTGACAATATGACAGAAGAGTGTCAGGAGAAGTTATAAACTTGGCAGCACTCTATCAAGTTAACAGACCCTGATGCAATATAATTGCTGGTAAGAAATCTTTATTATTTGAGAAAGGCACCAGGAAACCATAAAATCTGACCTTTAACCACACCACAATTAAGCTCAGATATTGATAACAGAAATTGGAGCAAAACTGCTGAGACACAGCTGAACTTGCAGGTTTAAAATATTCCAAAATAAGGGTATTTTAGATTGGATCCTCAGGTGGTGTAGTACAGGGTAGCCCCACTAAAAAGGAGGGAAGCCCATCTTGATTTTCATACCCTTAGATACTGATAATACTCTGCAATATTAGAGATGGGTTTTCCTGCTTAAAATATTTAGGATTTTGGGGTCTATGAAATCCAGACAACAAACGAATATCTTGATAGTGGTGGAAGCCCAGCTGACAGACTGAATCCCTTTCAAGCTGCAGAACTCGTGCCATTTGAACAGTGTTATGTATTTGGGACAGCTGGGGAGAAACTATTGAAAAGTGTTGGAGCAAAATCACACAAAATCAACAATTGAGTCCCTCTGCAGTTTGGCCACTCATCTAGAAGTACTCTGCAGTGCTCAGTGGACCTTGAAACAGAATATTTTCCCACCAAGTGGGTTAAGTACCTTTATTGTAATTGAAGGGAGACAAAGAAATGCTGGTTACCAGAGTTTATGCAATGAGTAAAATTGCACGTAGTAAAGTTTAAGGCTAAAGGACAGCTGTGGGGGGACCTGGCATTGCTGGAGAAGACCTTACCAGTGCCCATCCCAGTCCAGATACTCATCATCACATTGCTCTGGAAACTACCTCTTCCTTAGACCTGTACTTGGGGATAAAAATGGGAGGAAATAAGCCCAAACCATTACTGGTGTGTGGGGTGAGGCATTTCCGAAGGAAGCGTGGGATGGTGAGGGAAAGGCATCATTTATTGAGGTTTAAGTATGGTCTTGGGAATTTAAGCTTTTCTGGTGTCCATTTTTCTGCCCGAATGGGCATTTTTGTGAAGCAGGGCATTTGTCCTGCCAGGTGCAAATAAGTTGTTTAAATTACAGAATCATGGACCTGTTTCAGTTGGAAGGGACCTTTCAGGGTCCTCTAGTCCAACCCCCCTGCAGGAGGCAGGGACATCTGCAACTAGAGCAGGTTGCTCAGAGACCCGGCCAACCTGACCTGGGATGTTTCCAGGGATGGGGCATCAACCACCTCTCTGGGCAACCTCGGCCAGTGTTTCACCAACCTCATTGTAAAAAATTTCTTCCATCTAGTCTAAATCTCCCCTCTTTTAGTTTAAAATCATGACCCTTTGTCCCGCCACAACAGGGCCTGCTAGAAAGTCTTGTCCCATCTTTCTGAAAGGCCTCAACAAGGTCTCCCCAGAGCCTTCTCTTCTCCAGGCTGAACAACCCCAGCTCTCAGCCTGGCCTCATACAGCAGAGGGGTTCCAGCCCCCGATCATCTTGGCCTCCTCTGAGCTCACTCCCACAGGTCCATGTCCTTCTTGTGCTGAGGACAAAAGGGACATTCAGTCTGCTGTTGCTGATACCAAGGTGAAATGTCATTATTGTATTTTAAATGGAGGAAAGATGTAACCAAACTTTCTGTATGGTATTGACTGTGGATTTAAGTGATTTTGTAGTACAAGAGGTTTTAAAATCTTTATTTTCATGATGATTCTTGCTTGCTGTGTGAATTGCACTGATGTATCTACTATCATGATATTCACTTACATTTGATTACATGTGATTCCTAGAATGGTTCATGCTGCTGTAGAGGTCAGCTGTGTCCGGTGGCTTCAAAAGGCGAGATGTATCAACCTGCTCAAATTGCTCACTGGTCCCACAGGCCAAAGAAAGCATTTTGCTGTGGCCTGTGTCCTACTTTTCTCTTCACCTCACCTGTGCATTGCTCAGAGAAATAGGCAGTGGGGTGCATCATTGCTAATACTTGTGTACTTACTCAGTTCTCTTGAATAGACTCCCTTGTGGCTATAGAGAGGATGACTACATTATGGGAAAAATGTCTTTCCTTTTTATGTCCATTTTTCTAAGTTTAAGGTGAAACACTGAATGTACAATAGTGCTTGACTGTCAAAGACGATGAAGGAAGAATCTCCTTGCAATAAAATAATTAGCATAAACATAAAAATATTTTGGAAGGAAAACTGAGCATCATCCCCAGATGTCCTGCACCTATTGCAGATTTTGCTATTAAAGATTATATCCTTTCTTGCAATTGTTTAGAATTGTGAGGTAGCCTAGAGTCGTAAACTTGAAAATTTCAAGCCAAAACCCTACATGTACGTTGCAGGGAGGAGTTTATAGCTGCACACAAGTTTGGACTGTAGCTATGTTTTTGGAAAGGACATTTTTATCACTTTTCAAAAGGTTGTCAAAGTTTTGGGTATTTCCAGCTGTGGGATACTTCTGACTTCCAGTTTTTGTGACTGACATACATCTAAGTTGATACTAGGATTAGACTGTAGTAGTTGGGAGAGAAGTGTAAGCTGGAGGAACGGCTGCTGGTAAATTTTGCAGCCAGGCAGTTGATAATAAAGAAAAATTTGCTGCAGAAGGCTGAGGAATTTCATGGGGCCTGTTCTTACATTCCCCTATAGCAAGACTCCTTACGGCGTCAGTGCAGAGTTTTGTCAGAGCAAGTCCAAGAAAACAATGTCTATTGTGTCCATTTATATACTTCAGCCATAAAACACACTCTGGGACAAAGAGAATTTGTTGTGATAGAGTTGTGCTTGGGTCATGATTAGAGTGCTGTGGACCAGTTTAAATGAAAAGCCATAAATTTGAATTTTATCTCATTTTGTGGGTCTAGAGCTGAGCATTATCTAATCAGGTATTGGTTAGCTAAAGTACAAATCGAACAGGGGGTCACCGGACAAGGGGAAAGGTCGAGCTTTTTTGCAGTTTGTCACTGAGGTTTTAGTATTTGCCGGCAGCCCGAATATCCGAGGGGGTCGGTAGGCTGTTGCTCGGTGGTTGTTTGAAAAGGGAAAATTGACTGCTTCTTAATCAACAAAAGAAAACAAGCTTTTAAGGGATGGCAGTAATTTTTTTTTTAAACAAAAGCAAGGGAACACAAATTTAGTGGTTTCATCATGGTTCATGCCCTGCTATGAAAAACAACTGGGAGAGTATTTCAAAGAAAGTCTTTGAATAGGTCAGAGAAGCACATGCACCAATCTCTGACCAGCACCTTCCAAAGCACATTGAATATTCATATGCAGGTCTCTTACTGCTATAGCAAACTCCAATCTCACTCACAGGGGTAGTTTCTTCACAGCTGTTTTTATCCTAAACTTTAATTTCTTTACTAGAAAGGCAAAACCAGGAGCAATAAACTCTAATAAATCGAACGTGTCACAGAACTAAAAAATATTTTAGAGCTTTATAAAGCAGCATATAGTCTGTTTATAGAGCAGAGTATATTTTCCTGTCGGGACAGTGAGGCTGAAAAAACATCTCAGATTTGGTAAAATATGCTTGAGGTGATGCTATTATTTCTAAATGGAAATTAGGAGGCCATTTGACTCTTTGTTTACTTTTCCTTTAACGTTTTTAATGTCACTCTTTGGGGGATGTTGCAGAGCTTCCTAAAAATTGTTCTGGAGTACAGGCTTCCCACTGGTTTATAGGATTGGAATAGTTGCCATTTTAAGTTTCAGTTCTTTGTTCCTTGGCTTTCTTTTGACATTTTAAAAAACTTCTTTCAATTTAGGTTTATTTGAGATTCTGGGTTCTAGGTGTACCATGTATCTCTGTGAAAATGAAATAGTAAGTTACAAAATGTAAAGGGTACAGCTTTTAGAGTTGGATTCTCATGTATATGCTTCCAAATGTGGGTTGTAGCGCCTAAACTGACAGCTTAGTTTTCTTGCTCTCAGCATCTGAAAACTTCCACTGTAGCCAATGGCAGTTACCAGCTGGTTCCTCTCTATGTATAGATGTTATCCCCTATTTTTGGGTCCTCCTTTGGAAAAATCTTTCAGAATGTTGAAAGCAGCATCTGTCTCTTGTTTAAAAAGAAAGCCAACCCACAAACAAACAAGCAAATAAAACTGAAAAGTAGTATCTTCTAAATAACTGCATATGGGATTCACGCATCTTAAAACTCGTGTTAAGCTATTCTTAATAAATAATGACAGTGCTGAGGGAAATAACTCCCTAGCAGTCAGTGAAATCACACTGGGAGAGAGCAGCAGATTTTGTCTTTTTCAAAATGGAAAAATAAAAGGAATGAAGACTTCATCACTTCTGACTACTTTTCTTTGGGCTATGGAGTTTGTCCGAGTGTTAAATTAAAACCGCTTAATTTTCTGCTGTTGTCTGACACTTTCATGCTGCACTGACTTTTACAGACCAAATCTTGACCTTTCCTTGAATTGTTTTTATGAGCATTTACACACAAAGTAACTCCATTCTCAACCAGGTGGTCGGAAAACAAGGAAGTATAATGCCGATTCCTTGCCTAGGTTTTCTCCTTGCTTATAGATTTTAGCACTATAGGGACTCCAGGAAACTTTGCAAAATTGCTTCTGAAGCTAAAGCAGAAATAATAATGTGGGTTATCCTGTTATTTGGAATTAAGCAAAAGTAATTTGTTTTATAGTGGGGGCGGGCATGCTTTTGATAGTATTTTCTCCCCCAGGACAACAGACCATCCACTTCTGACAGCTGCAGGTGGGGGTGACATCCTTACCTTTTCTTCAATACATAGGTGACGTTTTATCCCATTTGGAGCTCAGCTTTGCAAGGCACAGAGCACTCTGGCTGAGGTCCAATAAAGCACTTAGGCACGGGCTTATCATCAACAGGATTACCCAGGTGTTTGAGTTAAGCATGTGCTTAGCTGCTGTGCTAAGCTCTCTGTTAGGGACATAGTGTTCAGTGCCCCATAGGATGGAGTTCATACTGTGTATCTTGCCTGGGGTGAGTATGCATAAGGGTTCTTCAGACAGCCCCTCAAAAGTTACCTACAAAAAAGACATTGCTTACAGTGCTGCTAGTGTTACCAGTCTGAATTCCTCTGTTGTTTGCATCTGTGTCTTGTGGTGAGGCTGCGATTAAGTCAGATGCTACTGAAGCCATAGGAGTCCTGTAGTAAGGTAGCTAGATGCTTCATGAGTAAGGTGTCGCTCTATGAGGTTGATGTTGGTTTTAGACCTCAAACAGCTACTTGGCTGTTAACACCAACCTTCTCCCTGCTCAGAGGGCAGACAGTTTATAATTACAAATGCACAGTCATCAGGTCCTTGCATAGCAAGGCACGAGCAGGTGGACTTGTTGTTCAGTTTGCCATCAATATATTTCTTTCAAAGGGAAACTGTTGGTGCTTTGGGTTACTTCAGGTGTATCAAAGAGGGTTAGGACATGGGGACAACAGAGTAGTCCTTTGTCTTTCTCTACTGTTCCTTCCACTCTTCAATTCTCCTAATTCTTCAATCAATGTGATTAAGTAGAGTCTCACATCATCAGGTCGGTAGGACGTGATGCTCTGGTTTTTTGGACAAAGACAACAGTCTTCCCTTGCTCAGGCAAAGCTTGCTGCTTGGTGGAAAGTGAGCATGAATAAGATCTGCAAAGCTCCTTCTTTGGCTTTCTCATGGAATTATTCTCAAAAAAAATGTTCAAAGCTGTATTGCACAAGGTAGCTGAGAGGCTGTAGCAGCTGCCAGAAGGGAGGTGCTGTTTGCCTCTGTCCTGAGCCAGCTCTGGCACTGGAGCTGTTGCTCATAGGGCTGATAAGCTGCTGAGTGAACCCAAAGTCAACGTGGCAGCAGCATCAGGAAGGGGTTATCAGCTGGCGCAGGAGGCTGAGCGGATGCTGGTGTGAAAACTCACATAAAACATTTGTCTCAATTAAACCTGAAATGATTTGTGTAGAATTGACTATTCCTCCACCCACAGTGGATGCTTCACCGTGTCCTTGACCCTGGGGGCAGAATCACCCATTTCATGGTGTGGTCTAAAGCCACAGAAAGCTCCGTGTAGGTCTGTGTATATATTCCCCACAAAGCCACCACGGTTTTATTTAATCAGAGGGAGCCTTAACTCCTGAGGGAAGCAGAGTGAAACCTTAAGGGTCAAGTGGACTTAGTAGTAGGAAGGGGGAGAAGGTAGTTACTTTCTTCAGAGTAGAACTGAGGGGATGTTTCAGGAATTGTATTCCTCTTCAAAATGAGGTGGTTATTATTCGCTCAAATGTGACCTGGGTAATTTTATTAGAGTTCAGTAGCTTTTCATCCAAGCAGATAGTAGGACAGAATAAACTAAGAGAAAAGCTGACATTGGAGTAGATCTGTGAGATTCTCAAAATATGGAGAAAAATAATTGTGAGATACACCAGATGCACCTTTAAAAGGCAAAACCAGTAGATTGGCTAAAGCCAATCAGACAGACAACATCAGGAAGAAAAATGGAAAAGATAGAACTGAAAAGAATAATAATTGCATCTAATAGAACTGACAAACAATCATAATTCTTCCCATTAAATAAATATATTATAAAAAAATTTATTATGAGATGCCACATTATGCAAGCCAGGATTCAAAGATGAGTTCTTTGCATTAAGTACAGTAGATGCCATTAAGGAAAACAGTCAATATGTCACTAAGCCACGGCCTGTAAAATTAAATTGATTTGGTAAATGTAAGTAAGATAGATCTGTTTGCTTTCATCATCAATTTTGAGTGGGTGAACAGGTGATGTCACCAACCTGGGAGCGATAAAGATGCAGGACCATCTGGAAAGCTTTGTGATGGATGGGCAACTGCTTTTGGATAGTGACAGTGCTGTGGTACTTTGTCACTTGGGATGCAGTACTTAATAACTTTTCAATACCATCATAATAAATTTCACTGCCTTATTAATATAGAAATGGTGAGTTATTACTGTGATGGCTATTGTAAATAACAAGAGATGCAGCTGTCAGAAGCTGATTGTTTGGGCATGTTTCTTTAAGCAACACAGTTGACTTGGGATAATCAACGTATGTCTATACCAGCAGAGTTTATTGCTCTTGTCAAAAGAAAAAGCTGCATTATTCAAAAATTATATGAAGTCCATAATAAACAAGTTTAATATATTATCAGACTTTTCCTATAAGTTTCCTAACACAGAACAATAAATCACTTTTAATAATGCCTTTCCATGTACAATAATATCCTTATGCTGTAATAATGTCCTTTCCTAACTATTCACCAAACAGGGAAGTTCTGAAAAGCCAGAAAGGTATCTCTCACTCATCAGAACACTTACTAAATTAAATCTCCCTATTTCATTAGAGGGCTACTTTTGATACAAAGCTGATGGGCTCTAGCTGTGTCTTTCTTTTTTATTTTAATTGAACAGATGTAGTTAAAAGTAATCTATGACAAAGAAATACAGACAAAATTATAACCATGTGTCCCTAAATACTGGCAGGAAAGAGCATCTGTGGGTGTTTTATGAAAGCCCAGGACTGCTCCGTGACATTGCTGCTAATGTCATCGGTCTGAGGACCAGAGAGAAACAAAATGCATAGACAGTTGTTAGCAGAAGATGAATTACCAGATCAATCATTTAGCACCATTCACAGTATTATACCATTGTTCCCTGGGAAGATAATTAAATCAATGATGTCTTTCTTATTTGTGTAAAGAGGCACAAACTTGTAAAGAATATCTGAAGCTCCTCAAACATATTATTTCTGGATTTTTTTTTTTTTTAAACCCTGCCGACTTTGCCTTTCAGGCTGCAGCTTTGTCCCTTTTCAATTAAATGTCTCTCCACCATTTCTATGACTGCTGAAAAGAGAGCCAGCAGTCTATTAACAGGCAATAAAGTTCAGGAAGCCTAAGACTAGTTTCTTGGGTCAGAGGTGAAAATTGCATACTAAATGAAACAAAGGTGTGTCTTGATGGCTCAACAAGCGGTGGGGAGAGGAGCATACATGCGGGCAGGAGGAGACGGTCATCATTAAACACATTAAACATCATTCAAACGAAGACAGGAGTTAGTGTACGGCAGAATGCTTATTAACCCAAATGAACACATGCACTTCAGAGGATATAGCACTGACGTCTGGCATTTAAACCACCGCATGATTTAACAGTGCCATTGAAATCTGGGCATTTGGTCTAATAAAGACATCATTAAACTTAAAAAACAAAAAAAAAAACAAACA
>JAAGNO010015725.1:100450-134237 GCA_033439905.1 Ceryle rudis
GTAAAAGTTATTTTACTATTTAAGTAAAAGCTACTTCAGCTTCTAAAAGATCTCCAGTTAAATCATAGTCTGGAGACTGCATGTGTATATGCTACTCTTTACCAATAAGTACAAGATTAAGCATCTTCCACCCAGCAGTGGAAATGCACAGTAACCAGAGCAAAATAAAACAAGTGTCTTTGTGTTTCATAACACGCATGAAGAAACCAGCGATTGTGCCAGAACTCGTATCAACATGTGCAATGCTCTTCTACGGGAGTGCCACTGTATTGTGTAACACTTACCTATCAATTTAATAGAGACTAATTGTCCTGAGATTCTCTTCTGGGAGTTCACAAAGCCCTTGCCAGGTTTTGTTGTCAGATCCTTCCTCCAAAAACCTGTGATTACAGGAAAACAAAGCTTCTCTTTGGAACTGTGATCTATCAACAAAATGGTACTAGCTGCTTATTGTCAGCAAGCCTGGACTGACCAGTGCTTTTACATTAAGGAAATGGCCAATCTTTTTATTTTCAGGTTAAGAAAATCAAGATAAATTGTTACAACAGGGAGATTTTATACATAGAGCTCTTCCACAGGGCTTCCTGTAGTGCAGTGCACACAGATACATCCCGATGCAGTTGGTTTTGACATGTAACTGCTCTCAAAGTCATGAAGGATTTTTTTCTGATTTTAGGGCAGGGGGGAGGGGGTGGGAAGGAATTGACCATTTTGAAAATTCCCTGTTAAACCATAAAACCATATTCCTAGGATGAGTTCTTAAAAAAAGCTTCAAGACCACTCATTTCAACTCTGGAGAAGCATGTCTTGCTATGATGTACTTTCTCGATTTTTGTGGAAATTTTTAAAGATCATGTACTAAGGTTTGCTAAAAAAAACTTGAAAGGTTTTGATTTTAAATGCTTCTTACTCTCCTTTCCTCTGGTGGAAAGCTTTAGTCATTGCCATATATGCTTCAGGGAAATAGCACCAACACCCGACCCACTGTACAGAGTTAATGTCCTGCAATCTTTCCCTGCTTCTGAGAGTCGGAGGGAGTTTCCAGCTCCACTTTTCCTAGCAGCTGCCAACGTTGTCAGCACTGATCTGTCAGAAAGGATTTTTCCTGGCAAAACTTTGAAGCTCCTTTCTGACATCCCCAACAAACTAATTGTTGTCTCCTGCCTCTGAGAGCCCTCTGAAGTCCCAACGAGTTAGTGTCTTCTCAAGAGATGAGAAAGGGGACTCACAAAATCAATTTATCAGGCTATTAAGCATTGTCATCAGCCAAAACAAAAACCTGCTAAAGACAGGAGAAAAAGTAGAAGAAATGGGTCTCTGAGAAAAGGTTACAGAACATCCATCTTCTCTCCTCTTCCGATTGTTTCCTTTCTTTACCCATTTTCATACCCATTTCCCTCCACTAAAAGACACTTTATGACAAGCATTGTAATCTCTTTAGACCGGGGGGAACCTCTTCTTTAGGACCGAATCTTTGCAAGGCATGAGTGACAGCGGGAAGGGGTCCAATTGCCACCAAAGACACTAGGCAATAAATCATCCACCCTGGCATCAAGTGGCTGGACTAGTCCCCACTTCCTGATGGCCACCAGCGCCTGGCGGTGACAAAACAGCTATTGTCAGCGCCCAGCAGCCACATTCCCTCCTTCTCCCCGCCGAGGTTTTAAGTTCACCTAAGGCATAAGAAATGCAGATTATAGCATCAGGAAAGAAAAAATAAAAAAGGAAAGTTCGCCACGGGTAGGAGAAGGGACGCGCAAGAACGATGCTATGATCGCGCACTTTTGTAAATCCGAACAATAGTAGCGACTGGAGAAGTGCCATTGGGTTTTTATTGGTAATTACTAAAACATCTTTTGAAACCCTCCAGCCCAGACAGTGATTTTGTTGGCATGTTTGTAAGACTTTCCATTTCCAGGTGACCCCTGGTGCTGTGGTTACTCTTTAACAGAGGCAAGGCAGTGCTAGGAGGTGTGTGCTGTTAGAAGCACGACAGCTCTTCACCGAACAGAACAATCTTAAGGAGGAAATACTGGATGAAAAAATAAGTGCTTGTCACCCAGATACAAAGATTGGAGCGTGTTTTGGATTCTTTCAGGCCAAACCCAAAGATCTTTGCATTGTCAAGTTATCACACTAAATACCATCATGAGTGTTTTATCATTCACGACTAAGTTGCCACAAATGAAGCTAAAAAAATGTCAGGTTTATTCCACCGAGAGGCTTGTGCACTGCTACTGCATAAAAGACATTTACAGATATGTTGTAATCAGCTTTGAGTTATATATTAACTGGTGAATTATGGTAAAGAGAGGAATAAAAGACTGTAGTGGGATGAGTCTTTAAATCTGAAACCCCTCAGAAGGTCACCAAAGGATAAAAGTAGCAGAATATTTATCACTGTTGCATTTTTATCCTTATTGATTTTCCCCTCAGTGTCATTAGTGTGTTTCCTTTAGACAAATGAGCTAGAGAACACTAACCATTTATTAATTATTGTTGATGCTGGGAAAAATGACCCATTCTCTCCAGAATCCCCTTTGACTTAGCACACTTGCTAAATGTAATGCAAGAGAGGAACTTGACTCTGGAAATTTGAATAATGAATTAGTTAACGTGCCATTGACTCCTCTGTTCTGTTGTGGTAAGTGGAAATCTATGTGCATTTGTTTCCCAATGTGCTGTCGTTCTGTATGTCCACTGCTCTCAATTATAAGAACCATTTTGGGGTATGAGAATGCAATAGATACTTAAATAAATAAATAACAAACCTGCAGCTCCATAGTCAGGCAGACAGGCCTTTCATTATCATAAGAAATATAGAGATTATATCATCCTTCCAAATATCGACTAGCCTAGGGGTGAATAGTTTTTTGTTCGAGTAAAACATCATTAGTTTTTTCACGATCACCATGGGAAAAGCTGACAAGTAGATTTTTTTTTTGTTGTTGGCTGGTATATTTTTGTGACAATTTGGTAAGGCTATGTTATACATTTCTGTATATAATGAAACTCCTTCCTAGTTTAGCAACAAGGAAAAATATTATTCTGTTTCTTTTTAACTGTAAATTGATTAGGCTGCGCTGAACCCAGCAAAAGTAACCTGGGCTCTCTCTTTTAACATTTTGAATTATTTAAAGAAAAGCCTTTAAGGTCTTTGGATTCACAGTCAAATTGCTACAGAGAGTAAATGAGATGAAGGTTTTTCTAGGCTCCATGACAGTTCTATCCCATTTCATCATCTTAACTAAAAAATAATCCTATCTAACTTGAAATCCACAGCAGCTGTAAGTAGAAAATAAATCCAAACCGCAGCTCAGACTTGTAACCTAACAGCTATCATAAATAATCAGAACCTATTTGAAGGTGGAAGATGGGACATTAGAAGCTATTTACACTACTAGAGTGATGCCATTGATCAGTAACAGCAACCCGTAGATAAGAATCATATGATGTCATGGTTATTTATGATGGGAATTGACAGTAAAGCTACTATAGAACTTTCTTCCCGACAGCTTCATTCATTTCTGTTTGTGATGCATTTTGCTGTTAAAGAAGCAATCAATAGCAAAATTGTGGTGATAAAAGTTATTACTGGTTAAATATATGAAAAATGTGCCTGTGTACGTATACATATACAATGCTAACTGTGAGAACATTAAAAAATTAGGTCAGCAGAATTTATTTAATATTTTTTATTACCAATGTACAGTCAGGCCATTTTATGTTCTTTGATGGTGAACATGTACTAGAGTCCGATTTCTTTTCTAATCTCATCAAACTTATTGCGACCGTGAGAAATGCAGTGTTGCAAAGATTTAATATGATGTTGCAGGTTCTCTGCAGTAAGCCTTACGGCTCACAATGTGTTGGTGCAGGTCAAGAAAGAGGAGGGAAAAAAAAGCCCTTTCAAACCAGTATTAGACTTGGGAATCTGCTGTATGTGTCCAGCATTAGCTGTTTGCATCCAGCAATTGAGAGGGGTTTAACAGCAAGCAGACTGCTGTAATGCAGGAATACCCCTGCACCAGGTACAGTGGGTGTGCGTGTGAGCAAATGCCAATTTTGTGGGCTGTTTAACACAAAAAATCACTCCAACAAGAAGAAACGATCCTTTTCTTATATATGCTCTTAGGGGTAGATGGATAGTAAAAGGAAAATGAGATCACAGCCAGCCTCAGACAAGGGGTCTTGCTGCTGCCTCCTGTAATGCCATGGGTTGTCCTTGCAGGGCTGGTGCTTTCCTTCCTCCCTGTAGGCATGAGCACTGGTGAGAAGAGTCAGATGAGGGAGTGTGGGAGAGGTCTCTCAAAAGGATGGGGATGACTCAGCCAGGGTTGGGTGACACCGTACTGCCCACTGTGTTGGGCTTGGCCCAACTGCAGAGTACATGTGGGAATTAAGGCTCTTTCTATTATTTCTACGGAATTACACATTAATATTTTGTACAAGCCTTTTAGAGTAAATTAAGATAATATATTGATAAAAAAGCTAGCAGAAAAAATGGAAAGAACAACTATGGAAAGCAAGTTTCTACATCATATGAAGGATCGCATTAGCCTATGGCTTGCTTAAACTCTCAAATCTTTCTTGCGTAGTTTACTCTTTATTAGGTAGTTTATACCCAAAATGAATGTTTAATTCCATTTGTGTGACATAAGATTTGTGCAAAAGAGAGAAAAAAAAAAGTTGATTTAATGAAGTTGCCTTCATTAAATTTAAAAAAGATGTAAAGATAATGGATAGGTGTGTAGGAATGTAATATCTCCTGCAATATTCAGTCAATTGGAATTGCTAATCCCAGACGCTACAGAAACCAGCACCAGAGACTGAAAACTAAAACAGATAATACACAAAAATGGTATTAAAAGTCATGTGAATTACCAAAAATTATAAAGCAATGTAAAGAGACAGAGAATGACAGATTTTTTTTTCTTTTTTTCTGTAGTGTCTGTGTAGGCTATGAACTGCTTACTAAAAATATATTGATGTTTTTAGGCCAGCATTAGTCCAATATTATCTGTTCATTAGCAAAACCAGAGTGATTGGCAGGCTAATACTGACTGTTATTTGTTTCTTAAGTTAATTTTCTCTATTGAGCAGCTGATAGAAAATACATGTAGCATCATAATTATCCTAATCTTGGCTAATTTCTAGTATTCTTTAGTAAGCTTATCTGTATTTAATCTTCTGCGATACAAATCCCCATCCTCGGAGGAACTGGCTTATCTTTTAAACAATCCAGGCTCTGTTTTGTATAGTTCCTTTATGTATATGATTGTATGTACACAGCAGGTCAAAGGCAGTGCTTCCCAAGACCATTGTTGGCCTGGAACAATAAATATTAGACTTAATTTAAATGGGTCAGAGTTCATTCCCATCCACTGCCCATCTCTATGGCAAAACCGTCTGGTCAGTCATTTAGTTGAGACCAAAATAGTCAATGTCAACAAATTGCTAATGAAAAAAGTATGTTTGATAGAGCTTCTTCTAAGCCATGACACATTGGTGTGTGATGTTACATATCTGTATATAAGTTTCCTTCTGCTGATCTGTAGGAAACAGTGGGTTTTTCTGAGATTGTCCCTTTGTACTTCGGAATGTGATTAGTGATGTACCTCTTGGTGGGATTTCTGTCTTTCTTTTCTTGTCTGTCTTTCTTTTCTTGTCTCTCTGTCTTGAAATATTACACTTATTAATATTTCAAACATTTTATAGGTAATAATACTAACTCTATAACTTCACACTGTTCTTCCGAAATGGTCCCCAGGTTGTACTCAGGAAACTACTACAAGACTTTCTGTTGTATCTTGTGAAAGGATGGGCTCCTGCACCCGGCCGAGAGCAGGGGTGATTGCACTGGAATTTCAGCCGCCCTTCCAACAGCCGCTGGCACGACTGCTCCCTGATAGCTGCTAATTGTCATCCTCAGACGTTATGTAGGAAGCAAGGCAAGCCTTGATTTTGCCGTAGTTTACAGCTGACGTTGTGTTAAAGCTGTCACAGGGAAAACCGGTTCGGGATGACACAAAATGTTTTCCAATGGCAGTTTGCCTAAAATGTTGTGACTGGGCAAATTGCCTAGAATCTGAATTTTCTCCTTGGAAAATGAGGGTAGGACTTTGCTCTCTTCCAGCATCTTCCAAGCTGACACTTTCAAGGCACTTTACAGATATTCTCTTTCTCAACACTGAAATGTCCTGCATTACCATTTGCTGTATTTAACCATATAGATCAGTTGGTCTTTTGCAAGGAGAGAATCAGAATCATAGGGAGGTCAAAATGACCATTTTCAAACTCACTAAATAAGTTTATAAACTCTATTTTTCTGTGTCTACAAAGGCGGCCAAATTCTCAGTGCTGCTCAGCAGCCTCCATTGACTACAGAAATTATGGGGTGGATAAGTTTGCCTCTTTTGTTTTCGGTGTTTCAGAATGTGCTTGACTCCAGCTGTGTTAGGTATTTTTTGGGTTATTTATGTTCAACAACAGTCATATGTTAATGACCCATCTGTGCTTTGAAGCCGACATGTCTCTGAGGTGAACTGGATGAAGAAAGAGGCTGCTCGTTGTTATCTGGGTTTTTTATAATGTTAAACGTGCGCTGATTGTGTCGGAAAGAAACACGGGGATGCACCTTCACCAGAGGCTGTTGTCACTCGTGTGGACCAGTACCTCTGGGAGCATTTGCAGAGCACTGTTGTGCAAGGATGTGTCAAAACCTGCAGTACCAAAGGGGTCCCGTCCCAAAGACCTTACTCTTGCATCCAAGATGTGCTAATTATTTTTTAATTATTACTTGGATTTTCTCTAACAAGGCAGTCCTGTTGAATGCAACCAAAATAGGTAGAAAATTACTCTAGTCATGTTATCCTAAGTGGATTGCAGAAGAGAGGGATTACCTAAATGTTAGAGGAAAAAAGCCCAAACAAACAAAAACAAAGCCCCAAAGACTATTTGGATCTGTATCAAAGTTGGCTATGGTTTGAAAATCTCTGCTAGTGTGGATAATCACCTCCCAAATGAGCTGCTCCTGAGAGGTTATAAATGGATTTTACAACAATTTTTAAGAGTAAACCACCCTATCCCCAGCTCCTTTGCATGCTGTAGCAGAAGTCCCTTGAGCCAAAATGTTCAGAAGTTGCCACCAACTTTTTACACATGATCTGTTTTTTGTGTCTGACTCCTGCAGGAACTGTAACCAAGAGCTGCTGGGGTCAGATCACTGGCAAAGTCAGCTTGTGCTAACTAGAGGCATAAAGCCCTCAAAAGGAAGGTACTTCTAAAAACGTGGGTCTTGTACATGTTTTTTCATCTGTAATCAAGGGGTGCAGTGGGTGCTTGGGGTGTTCGTGTGATTAATAATGTAGAAATCGACTGAAATTGAAATTCTCAGAGACAATGTGCCATGTAAAAACAGTATCTGTTCCTCCCTCTGAAGACAAATGTCTTGGAGATCACTTCAGTTCAAATGAATATTTACTACATCGCTTGGTGTGCCTCAGATTTGCAGCGAAGGTGAATTTACCACGCTAGGGCTGAGCTTGGGAACTGCTGCTGGTGCGAGCCCTGCTGAATGCAGGACACATCTTGCAAAGCATTGGCAGGTGCTGGATCTAGGCATGTGTTAATTGCTCTGCTCTGTTCATTGAAAAAACTGCCTTTAAAAGACAGCAAAGCCCTGAAACTTCCAACAGGAAAAAGAAAAAGTTGCATTCGTCAGCATTTATTAGTAAACCACATTGTCTGTTTTCTTGTAGCATACAGGTTGTGGCCTCTGCTGAGCTCACATCCATCTTTGTTGTTGGGTGGGATCTCTCTAAATTAAAATCTCTCTAAATTACTTAGCCCCAGTCTGAGTAAGGCGTTCCATGGGACCCTCTCTCCTTTTTTTTATTCAGTTCAGTTTGCCCTCAAGTTTCTTTTGTTCTCTTGCTCTCTTAACTATACACATATCTTTGATTAGGAGGAACCCCAACAGGACACAGATAAACCGAGAACAAAGATTTCTTCAGCTTGGGGTATTTGACCCAGAAGGTTATTTATCTGTGGACGTGTCTATTCATATCTGCTGCTCCTACAGTCAGGAATTTGCCCCGGCAAATTGGTGCTAACAAACGCAGTTGCCCAGGGTGCCCCTTTCGCACACACTTATGCATTTATCCAGATGTTTGAAACACATTTTTCTTTTAACAGCGTGTCAATGAATTATTATGATGTATCTTGACATACTGGGGAAGGGGAATTGTTTCTTAAGTGAAACAATTGGGAGGGAAAAAAACCCCAGCCCTGCTGCCTTGAGGATTTTTGCCACCAGCCATCAACTGCTGAACTTGAGCTTGGGGTTGTTCCACTGAATTCCTCGGACAAAAATGGATTTGTACATTTGGTCTCCATTTCTGTCAGTACAGCCTGGGTGGAGATTCAGACCCTTCTCAACTCAGATGCTCCTGCCCTCAAATGATCCTGGGATAGTCCTCAAAGCGCAGGGCGCAGCCCACACACGACGGAAAGGGGGTGTAGGGAAGGGGGGCGGGAAGAAGTGAGGCCAAAACGGGGTTTTTTTTGGTTTTTTTTTTTTTTTTTTTTTTTGGGGGGGGGGAGGTGGGGCAGGGAGAAATGACAAAGACCCAGACAGCACCTGCTGAGAATGCTGACAGATGATCCTGTACCCAGATAAAGCAATAAGAGTTAAATGGTGGAAAAAATAATTGGAGGGCCTTGGTATGGAGCTGGTCCTTGCTCTGAAAATGGAAAGGTGGCATGAAGGTAGGAGCTGGCTTGCAGATTACTCCTCCTAGGGGCTGCAGGAGCCTCTGCACCAGCCAACATCCTCCAGAGACCATCAGAGCATCTTCCTTTCTGCAGGAGCTGCTGCAGCTGCCTGGAAACTTGACGCAAAGCCATGAAAGTTGGTAATTAATATAAAGTTTTTGTCTGATGCAAATATACCACGGTTGCAGCTTTACCCCCTCTACAAGCTTTGGCTGCAAGTGGTGGCCACTCCAGCAAGCACGGGTTGCCAAACACTCAAACACTGTGTCTGTGTTTCAGCTCAGCAAAACAACCACGCTTAAAGGAACTTGGAGTCATTTTTAACTCAGCTTGTTCTACTCTTGCAGACTAGACTCTAATATAGCTCCCTTACAACATTTCCCTCGTCCTTTCTCCCCTGCTTCAGACTCAGTAGCCTCTTCATGTTTGGGGAGTTTCTCTTAGGAGAAACACATTTCCAGCACCATTTTTTTCCCCCCCTAAGTGTCCCTTCCTTCTTTGCTCTAAATTGCAGAAATTAGAGATTAGGAAGAATGCAAAAATCTTCCTATAGGAGATAAACAATAACGAAAATATAGGTTACACTGGAATCCTACCAACCTTGATTGTGTCCTTTTTAGATGCATTTTAAGTCTTCTCTACAGTTTGTGTAAATTACGCACGCAATATGGGTGTGCGAATACATTAAATATGCTTTCATAGGTTTGCCTGTCATATCATAAAAGCAGCAATAAAATACTGAGAGTATATTATACTTATTAATGTACATTTGTAATATACAATCATTAATCACAAAGTACTAATAATGGACTTTTTTATCGTGTTGAGGCAAAACTTGCCAGCTTTAGCTGTTATGGCTGACTTTACAACTCCGTCCCTGTCAGCTTTAAAGACAGTGGAGGGAATATTTCACGGGGAAAATGCAAGGTCCCTAAAACATCTGGTTGTAAACCTGCAGTAGGGTCTGAAGCAATAATAAAGCTTGTGATGGATGAGTCACGTGGCGCTTCCTTCACCAAAAAGCTGTTGCATTTCAGGCTTATTCTTCTTTAATAATAGACTTTCAGGACCTGGACAATAGCCAGAGCTTTCCCCTTATTCTCAGGGGGTGAAAGGCAGCGTTAGGCAGGGTGCAGCTCTGTGACGTGACACAGGAGACATCCTGTTTTCCCAGCCCTGTGGCAGGAGAGGTGTCCTTGGCCCCATGCTCAGAGCTTTGCCTTTCTCATGGTGCCGGGTGAAACTGAGACTTGTGCAGGAGCAGAAAGCCCTCCTCCAGCTCCTCCCCTATCCCCTTGTTCTTTGCATCTGCTAGAGGCTTCACTTGTTGTAAGAGGAACCTTACAGACCTGCCCTACAATTTAGTGGTTGCTGCATGTGAAATACATTTTGCCTCCTTTTCATCTTCAAGGATGACCATGGTGCTGGAGAGTGGATGAGGATTTTCCCTTAGGTGCCACCAAGCCCCAGCTGACTCTGTCAGGATCAATCACCAGAGTTGCAGGCTTTGGCTTTGTCTCTCGGATGGTGTAGCTAAGCTGCTGTTGGGCTGCCTTGTTAACTCAGATACCATTTCAGTCTAATTGGCCTTTGATTTGCAGGATTTTTATCTATTTGAGCATCAGATTCTGTGAAAACACCTCAAGGAACCCATTAACAGCCAAGTGGAGAGTTTTCCCATAGCCATATGTTTCCTATGTAAATGTATGTGGTGACCTTGGAGCCATCTAAATCCCTGTGCACATCTCACTTGCTCACTGGTACCTTTTTTTTTTTTTTGTGAATCAGAAGTAAAATCAAAAGCCTCTTTGAGGATTACTGAAAAGGAATTCCACATGTGTTAGTGTGTGCACACAGGCCATTTATTTTAGAGCACAATCTCAGTAAAATCAAATGAATATAATCTGAACATGCTTTTAAAAGATTAAAACCCCAAAAGATGAAACTGGAAAGTCTTTTGAGTTTTTATGGGAGACAAGTTATGTAGTCCATCATGTGGATTTTCAGACTAGCCTTGTTAGAGCAGGAGTTTCATCATGGACTGTAGACCTCAACAGGCTATTGCAGACCAAATGTTTTTTAAAAAATCTGTTCTCTATGCCATCTTTCTAGAAGGAAACCAATCCCTTCTTCGCAAAGTCATCTGTCAACAGGCTTTTAATCTTTCATCCTCTTTCTGAGAAGGTGTGTGGCATCCTAGAGCTCCACTAGTCACTGGATCTTGGAGGCTCAACTCCACCAGTCTCGTCTCAGAGGTGTTTTGGCCTCAAAACCCCTTAGGAACTGCAGAAATGATCTTGTAGATACAAACTCTGCCCAGGTCTTCTGTACAATATTAAAGAATAGAGCAGCTGGAAAGACACTCTCACTTATTTTATTAGGGGAAAAAGCCCTACCTCCCATCATGTTGCCTTTCCTTATCTTAACAACTCCACAGTAAATTCAGAAATTGAGGAAAGTGCTTTAGTGACAGACTTAAAGTCTGAATCCTCTGTCCTCAGAACAGATACAAATCAAGGTCATGCCCTTTCTCTTGTGCTCTCTCCAAAAGATGCTTACAATTTGGTTTACTCTTGCTTGCTTTAGATCACATCTTCTCTAAGAAGGGGTAGTCCTCAGTTAGTGCAGTTATACTGCTGAGATGGACTAAATGGGACCAGCAGAGAAAGTTAGCAACATTTCACCCAAGGACAATATCCACCATTTCCCATATAGAGTGTAAATTAAATTTGCAGAAATTAAAGTCCACTATTTCTGAATATACTCTGTAGAGTATGCACTCTGTAGAGTGATACATAGAGTCCAATATTCAGAAATATTGGACTTATGCATCTTGCCTGTAGAACAGGAAAAAAAAAATCTTCTGTATTGCTTTTTTATGTATTTAGGCAAGTGCAGTGATTTTTACATTGCCAAATCAGTAAGACAGCTGGAGAA
Organism: Ceryle rudis; assembly: GCA_033439905.1. Lineage (NCBI taxonomy): Eukaryota > Metazoa > Chordata > Aves > Coraciiformes > Cerylidae > Ceryle > Ceryle rudis. Next base: position 112,163 of record JAAGNO010015725.1, read on the forward strand.
ATGATTAAAAAAAAAAAAGTTGGCTGCAGCTATTTCTTCCTTTGTGTTTATCTTTGTTTTCATACGTGCGTGCATACTTAAACTAGTAGGTGGTATATATTTCAGAAATCCCTTTGTGCGTGGCTGGAAGTGCTCTTGTTCACACCTGTGGATTTCCCCAGGTCCCTGTGGTGAAGGAGTTTGTGCTCTGCAGAGGGATGTGCTGAGGCAACATCCCAACAGAGTTACCGGGGGGGGGGTCTGTGTGTGTGTGTGTGGTGTCCTGAAGACGTCTTTAGGACCTTTTTCAGACTCTGTTCTTGTGTTTTGCAGGCTCATTAGCTTTCACTGCTTGATTTCGGTGGTGTGTCTACGTGACATTTATTTGCTTTATGAATTGAGGTTTTAATTCACTTATTTTGCTTTTAGCGAGTGAGTGGATCCATGCTGTAAAGTTTTAAGACCTGCTCTTGAAACACTATCTTCTTGCCTAATAAACTGACATGATGACAAGATCTGTAGTGAATATTCAAATAAATGTGATTACTTCATGTCAACACAGGAGGTGAAAAGTGCAGCTCAACTGGCTCGGTAGGATTGGAAGGAGGGGCTGGGAAAAAGAAAGAGACAACAAAGAGATAGTTTGTAAGATTTAGTGGCTTTTTTTCAGCAGGGGTGTTGAGAAGGCAGTGTTGCAAAGTTCAGCAGGGTCAAAGAAAGTGCAGAAACTTTCTTATATTCATTGAGGAAAGCTTGATACATGCTTCCAAAGTTCAAATGATAGGAAAAAAAGCAGATGGACAGATGATGTGCTACTTTTACCTAGTTTAAACAGGCTGAAGTTTGCACTGAGTAGATACTGTCCTTTTTATTTCAGAAGGTAGAAAGTCCACTGTCTTTCACAAACTATAACTGTGATAAGAAGATCTCCAGGAAATCATAAAAGACCATTACACCAGTGATGGTGTTTCCGGGCTTGAAGATTGGCTGACCCAGAAAGGCATATTTATCTAAACGAACTATTCGACCTGCATATTTCTTAACAATAAAATAAGAATTTTCAAAGGCATATTGGAAAAATTTGGTCAAGATTATTTGCATGCAGGCAATCAACTGTGCACACTGAGTTTGCTCTTGGTTTATCTGTAGACTGTACACAGTGTTTTCCAGCTAAAGTGGCAATGCTGTTTATGTGGAGCAATAAGATGATGTTTACACAGATAAAACCTTTGTCTCAGATGAAAATGGCAATGTGTGTCTGTTCCGCTAACCTTTGCTTTGACCCTGGGGCATCCTTGGGAGTGTCTCTATGCAGACTTCCATATGCTGACTCATCCTGGGTCATAATCTTGCTTCAATAGTTAGAAAACTATATTCTCTGCAAGTAACATTGATTGTGTTGTTGCTACATATGTGAGACCATCACACGGACTATTCTGTGTGTGGTAAATGCGCAATGTGTTTTGAGATGAGTGTCCTACTCTGCAAAAGAGCTAGGTTGTCACCACCCATAGTTGCCCTTGAAAATCTGCTGTTGGTCAGCAAGACAGAGGTGTTTAAATTGCTTCAAACATTTTCCACCATCAAAGGTGTCTTGCTCCTAACGCAGGCAGTAGAAATATTCTCAGTGATATCAAAAAGGCATAAAGAAGGTGGAAATTAAAAAACATTTATTATCAAAGAAGAGCATAGTATCAATAGAAAACACTTCAGCCAGTTCAATGGATCAATGCTGATAATGGATAACTTCATGTTTTCCCACAGTAATTTTACATAGGTGTAGCTGAACTGGGGATACTCTTGGAGATGTAGCACATTATAATGCACAAAAAAATATTGAAATACTCTTACAATTTTTTTAAATATTAATTTTCTTTCCCATTTTGGCCTTTTTTTGTATTGATTTCTTTGACCTTATAGACTGTCCATCTGGGTGGAACCTTGCAAGGTCATGCATGCCGCACCTTATGCCACAGATGTTCCTGCAGCACATGGAGAGGGAGGATATGCAGTGGGATGATGGTTTTACATAGTCCTGGCTGCTTTTTTCCTCATGATTTTGGAGGATCAGAAAAGCTGTAAGGACAGCCTGTCCTCTCAATTTCTTTTGGGAGGGATTCATCATTGGGAACATGTCAGAGCTTTTGAGGATGAAAAGGGAGGTTGATTCAAGGGACTAAGTTCCCTCCTTCCAGTAAGTTCCCATAGCTGTTGGATGTTGTGTGCATGTGTGTGCTCTGTTATCTCACAGTCTAAATGAGGATCATAATTTTAGCTGTCTTACTGGATGCTGCATTGCTATAATCATTAGTATCTCTACAGAGCTCTAAAATTTTCATGTCCACTGTCCCACTCATGCAGAATCTTAATTTCTCTGGTATCTCATCATAGGAATGTACACAGCCTCACATTCCAAACCTTAGGCTTAGATCATTTCTTGCAGAAACACAACGTAAAACGTTTTTAAAATACTTGTCCAACCTGCAAATCTGTTGATGAGATTTGTTATCAAATTTATTTGGAAAAATATTTCTCTGGCTTCAGGCTACATAACAGGCTACATAACACATTATCCTGGAAAGATGCATTGTCAGAAAGTCATAAGCAGGAAAATATAGAAGACTACTGCTAATAAAAGCTGTCATGAAATGCTGGCTATAGTGGTTGATGACCAACATAATAAACTCCTCTCTTCTTCTTCACCTAGGGAAAAGCTAATTTGTGATCAGCGCTCCTGCGTTGTACTGGTATTTCCTCCGGAGCTCTGATGGCCCTGGAGAGGGGCAGAGCACAGAGGCAGTTAGGCATTAAACAGAATATAGTCTGTTCTGATGGCAGGTGACAGAGGACTTACTCTTAAAAGTATTTTTATACCATGATGATTATGCTTCAGTCTGACTCGCCAAGTGGATTTAAAGATGGGATGGTTTTAAGTGGACTGAGAAAAGAATGCAATAAAACATTACAGTCCAGAAATCAGATAGCTGCCTTGAGTAGAAAAAAAGGCTTGAAATGTCAAATGAGAGCTTCACATGGAAATAAGACAGGTATTTGGTTTACAAAATCTTCCAAAAAACACTGAAGATTCCGAGTAATAGTTTTAGGGTTTTTTTTGAGTCTGTTAATTCCACTTAAGGAAGGAAAGCCACTGACCAAAAAGGCACTAAACACTGGAGAGAGGGGTTTGCATTGCTTCATCTTTTTTTCTTAAAGCAGCTGTTGCCTCTTGCAAAACAAAATTTATCTGAACACACATTGAGAAGCAGATAGACTGTTGGTTAATATAGATTTTAATTTAAGACTGAAATACAACAGGTGAGGGGTTTTTATTTATGCTTGAGAAATTTAGACTTTGATTTTTATTATCATTTTACCTATAAAAATAATATTTCCTCAAGATCCTTGTGGTTTGATCAGAGTTCATCTCTCTCCTTCACATCCTCATTTCTGAAGCCTCTAATGGGACTTTTATGACCAGGAAATTTGTCTAGGTAATGAATAAACTTCAGAGATGCAGTTTGGATTCTCTTCTGGCAGACCACTAAATGGATGACAGCCTACCCTGAAATAACTTATCAAATCTGCAAAATTGCATTGTAAATTGAGTCATGGAGAGTAGTTTGAGAAAGAACTTATTCTATTATTTTGTATCTGAATCTGATCAAAGGAATTCTCCCTTAAACTTCACCCTTTGACTTTCCCAGTAGTTCAGGATTTCTCGATACCTGTATGTACCTGGTTCAGCACTGTGAAATTGAAGCAAAAGACAACGGGAAGCAACAGGCTTTCTCATGAGATTTTGGGACTTCCTGGCCCTGTCAGAAATGCCTATAAAACTTTTTTATAGCTTTCTGGCACTTTCTGTCCAAATCCAGGCTGGAGCTGAAGGTAGAAAGTCACTTACTCCAACAGCTGGAATGACACAGAACCACAGTTCAATGGATTCACAAAGCTGCTGAAAGTTCATGGTCATAGGAGAGATTTCTCACTTGAGGCAACCTCTCTGGGACCTGATGCAGCCTGGTCAGGATGATTTTTTTTCTGTAGTTTTGCAGAATATTGCTGAAGCTAGATTCTGAGTAGATGCACTCTGGAGTGCTTCCTGCACCATGTGTCCACACTGCTTCCAGCATCCAGCCAGAGAGAATGTAAACAGTTTAAATTCAGAATGTCAGGTGATTTCACCAAAGTGTCTAGGAGAGCTACAAACTTCAGAGTAGCTGCAGAAAACGGCTGTGATGAAATATTGGATTACAGAGATGACTGAGAAAGTTTCAGCCTTCTTAGAAGGCTTTCAAGAAGAGAGTGCAGGATGGAGTCCGTCATATGCTGGGAGCAGTTTTCTTTGCAGGTTGCTCCCAAGCTGTTCCTACGAAGGTTAAGTGAGGGTTGTTTTTGCCCAATATAAAGTTTGGTTGAATAGTTAATACTGTAGTACTGCAATACAATCATAATAATGATACTGTAATAATAATCATCATGAGAAGTCAGTTGAATAGGCCACTCTGTTTTCCTCTGACAGGTAACAGCTACTATAGAACCAACTCTACAATTCCACTTTTCACTTACAATTTCAACTCACTTGCACAGTGATCGAATCGTGCAGCTCTGCTGTCTAAACCTGAGCGTTTAGGCTGCTTTAACATAATCCCTTTTGCTTTTGAATTTGAAAAATCAAAAGGGAAGTTTTGAAATGTGGTGCCTCGCTCTAAGACAGCAATTCATGGGGAATTTTTATTCTGGATAATGTACAGAATAAATACTTTTGATGCCTGATCTTGTTCTTCCCATTTACAAACAAGGAAAGCAAATGATCGTTTTAACAGTATTGAGTAATTCTAAACACGAGGTGATTTTTTCTGCAGTTTATCTTTTCACCACAGGGATGTTAAGGGTTAACAGTTCCCCATATAACTGACAGTGGTAATATTCTCTTTAGTCCAAAGCGGAAGAATAGGGGAGTTGCTTGTTGTTATAAAAGCAGGGAATTTCTGGATCTTAGTAAAATAAACCAGGACTTTGTTTCTTGAAGTAATTATTCTCTGGAGAGAGAATAGGAAAGATGGAGGCAATTAGGAGTGACCTTGCGTCACTGAATTGCTGAGAACTTCTGGATCAGTGGCTGATATTTTCATAACTCCATTTAAGCAAAGCTTTTTTTAAGATGTTCCTGCCACTGCTAGAGAAAACAAAACATTTAATGTCTGGTCCAAAGCCCACTGAAATTAAGGGTCTCGCCATGTGCTTGTACTTGGGTGGGGTGAAGTGAGGAGCAGCGAGGAGCACTAGGAGGTTGGGGATGAGCAGAGGAATGGTTCCCAGGGCACAGGGGACACAGTCACCCCATGGAGAGGGGAAGACTGAGCTCCTGCATGGTCCCAGCCCACATGAACCATGCACTTTTGGACTCTTATCCCACCCCAGGCTCAAAGCTGTGCAGGTCATTATGTCCCTTGGGTGGCTGGGGTCACCACGTTTACTCGAGCAGTGAGGAGAAACAAACCTGGAAACACTTTTCAGTAACCTCCACCTAACCCCTTTTAAGTAGAGATTTGCATTCTGGTGTGGTTTTTTTTTTTTCTGAAAACTGTCTTTTGAGTGTTATCATTTAAAAAGTGTGTTTAACTTTTACGTGTGAAGTTGGCAATGAATTACTATAAAGCAAATAAAACTGTCCTAGCAGCCTGAAAGTGGTGATATAGCAGATAGCATTCACACCCTCATCTTTGTATTCTCTTCCTTCAAGGATATCAGTAGGCAAACAAGGTTGAGTCTCTAATATGTTTAATAAAGGAGCAATTTCTTAAGTCTCCTGACCCAAGTGTGGGAAAGGTAGTGCACTCGTCCCATTGCTCTGCTCGTCCCCTGGGCACGGCCAGATGCAACCACTGTTGGCTGAGGTCCCTAGGAGCCAGGTTTTGGCTCAGATCTCCTCCCTGGATCATGAAACTGGGAGGTCTTTCCTTTCTTTTGGGACCAGTGAATAAGGAATCTCCAAAATAGTAAGCAGTACAGTAGTGAGAGCAGCTTCAGCAACACAGATGTACTTTTCTCTGTGTTTCTCAGCTACTGTCACTTTTGTAAGCTGATATTATCAGAGTCCAGAGAGTCACATGAAAACCGTTTCCCTGGATGGCAGATGCATGTAAGGACCTATCTCTGTGTTTTATACTGCTGCAGAGGAGGTTACTGTGAAAAAAGGCATGCAAATTTTTTTCATAGCTTTCATGTTGTTTGGTTTGTTTGATGTTCTTCTAACTTTGGCAGACTGCACGAAATTGTTTTCTCTTGGAGGCCATCACCTTTTGAATGATATAAAGGAGGTGCTCTGTTCTTCCGAGTTGTTTTTCTGCTATATATTTACTTAACAATTTCATTTTCTGAGTAGTTGTTGAAAGAACGGGAGTTTGTAAATTATACAACACTAAGCAGTGGATACTCTCCATGGCTTTAAGCCCAGACACTGTCAAATGCTTCTTCAGATTCTGGCTGGTTTGAGAAAATCATTGCAAATTACAGAAGTGTAAACATTTTTTTTTCCTTAATTTAAATATTTTGTTTCTTTGTTTTTGCTTAGTATATTCTTACTTGCCTCCATAGCTGGCAACCAGTTTTCAGAAGGGGTTGGAGCTGGGTTGTTGCACATATGGAATTGAACATCTGTGGTCTCAATTATTGAAAAATTAGAAAGTTGAAAAGTAAAAATAAAATGAATGTTAGATCTTCGAACCTCACTCTCTCGCTATTTGTTTTCTTTGTGCATTAGAAGTAAAAATGCCTTCTGTCATAATAATAATAATTCTCTGCACTATTATCCTGGGATCTCAAATTACTGGATACACATTAAAGTGTTATGTTTTCTAACACACTCATGAAGTTAAGTATTATCCCCCTTTCCCATTCTCCAGATGGGAAAAGTACACTACAGAAACGAACATACTTAATGCCATACAGACACTTCCAGAGAAACTGGAAAGAAAACCACTGCCCTCCACTCCTCCCAGTTAACCACAGGACATGTTTTTTTTTCCCTGCCAGCCCCTGATGTGAGCAGACTTGCACATTTAGGAGCAGGGCTGCCGTGCCCTGGGGAGCGCCAGGTCACAGATGCACGGCTCTGATGTGGAGCTGGGGGACAGGATCCAGCCTCACCGTGGGGTGAGCTGGCACAGGGACGTGTCTGGGGTTGTGTGTGTCATGTTTCCCTCCTGTGGTTCTCCTGGCTTGGACCGCCCCGCGGTCTCAGCCCTAGTGTGTGCCATCTGAAGCATCTTCTGAAATCGCTTTGGACATCTCATTATGAATCATACCTATATCCTATTACTGTGAACGGAAATCACAAACATGGAAATTAGTCTGTGTTTCAGTTATTATAGCTGGGCTTGGAAAGAGCAGGAGCCGGCCCAAGCTGCTTGCTCGGGGCGGCGCCAGCCACGTCTAAGGCACAAGAGCTGCTCAAGCCATGTGCTTTTGACATCATCCGGCAGGTCCAGCCTGGATATCAGTCTGTGCATCTTCACATTGTCATTTATGAGAATTAATGGTGTTTCTTTCAGTTTAGGTAAGGAGTTTATCTATCTAAGATGGAAGGTTTCTCAGCTTTCAATTTGGTTTACATATATGTGACTTAAAAGTTCCATTATTGAGCTTGTTGCTGCAGACTCTTTTGAACTGAAGCCATTGTGTACATATCCTGAGCTCTTCTTTCATTGTATAATGTTATAAGCATCCATCATTTGCCTGACAAAGGTTTTTTTTTCACTTTCCTGGGGCAAAGCTGGGAAATCTGCTTGTCCTAACTGACATAACTAAATGTAATGTCCCTCTGCCAATGCTTGCTGCTGCACCGAGCACACATATCTGTCTATAGCCATTTAATTATGTAATGATCCTTTCAGCAAACCACTCCAAGTGAAGAGCAGTAGTAATACATACAGCAGTGACAATGACAGTTGTCATGATAGATTTAAAAATTTTTTTTAGAATAAATATTTCATGTTTGTACTTGTTACTTTTCTAGATCATAAATTAGTTCATAGGCTGGCAGAAAAAAAAATCCTTACTGATCAGTTGCTTATAAATGTGTTTCCCTCAGGATACTTTTAGGCTTATTCCAGTAAAAGTTTTAAACACATGCCTTAACAAGCCACTCCCGTCACAAAATTTTTGCCACAGTTTTCCTCCAGATTATTAGGTTTCTCTCCAGGAAAAAAACGAAAAAAGAAGATTATAAAAGATTATAAAATCCCTTCCTTTAGGACTATACTGGGTGCTGATCTCGCCCGATGGTGTCAGCTCTGGGACAGTGCCCATGAGCTGCTTGCAAACTGGTGACAACACTCTCATTTCCCTCCTCTGTAGCAGTGCTGCCCATTCGCTTGCAAACCACCATCTGTGAAAAAAAAAATCTGCATTTTCCCTCTGGTAACTGTCCCCTGACAGGCATGGGTCCACTGGATGCACAATGGGGACCCAGCCCCACTCAGTGTTTCTGGATATGACAGTGAGGAAGAAGTCCCTGGTCTGGGTAAGAATGGGGACAAGTGCAGAGCTCTGATTAACACCCGGGGCTGGGACCTGATTAGTCTGCCCCTGATTAATGACATCCTGTGTGTGCCTGAATCACGCGGCTCCACTGTGCCGCGGCTCCTCACTTGTGGCACTGAGGATAAACACCTGCCCAGTTGAGCAACTCTCTAATCACCAAGGCTTGGAAAAAAAGGCTTGGAGATCCTCAGGAGGAAGTAATCTCCCAGATGGAAAGTGTCTTTACTGGTAACAATAAAACTGTTTTATCATTTCCTTGTGCCGAGTTTGAAATAGGCAGAGCACAAAGTCACACTGGTGTTTTTCTAATGATTATGTGGTGCAATTTGTAATAACCTCATAAAGATATTCTTCCTCATCCACATTAAAGTATTTTGCAGAGTAATCATAACGATACTTGAAACCGATCCCACCTCACTATTGGGTGTTGGTGGAGTAACCTTCAATCTCACTTTCTGTGTTTTAATGTGATTACAGGTAGCAACCCAGAAGTTAAACTCGGGTTTCAATGCTTTTTCCAGCTCACACATATAAAAATCTGCAGATCTAATACCTTCTCAACTTCTTCTGAAACATCCTTGGTCCTTTATTTGTCATGCAGTGAGGAGATGGTATTGTTTGGTTTAAATGATATTTGGGATTTTGTTTAGTTAATCAAATTTTGTCCCAAATGCTTGCAGAGCAATGTTTCAAAGGGATTACTTTTGTACCTAGTGTTAGGAAAGTTGTCAGAAAAATATTGGTTTTGGCTACTTTCCTGATTAACTTCAGACATTTTAATGTGTGTTATGATAGGTCATTTGATGGATAGTCACCTGTACCCTGTGATCAACTCTGACTTGGCCGCTGGGGCTGAACTTTAGCAGCTAGGTGTCATAATTTCCCATCTTTTGCTTGATTAATGTTTCCTTTTGTGATCTAAAGGAAAAGTGGCTGGAGAGATCTTTCTTCATGTACCAGCCATCCCGGATTAGCGGGATGGGACTGCAGGGGCTTTACAATGAAAGATCCTGTGAGAAATATAATGTGGATGATGATCTGAGTGTTGGTATCATTCCTCCCCGTTTATAGAGAGTAAGCCTTGCATAGTTTGTATGCTCAGAATAACTCTAGTGTGTAACTTGGCTTTCTGCATATGTTCAGATAAAAGCCCCTGTGATTTAAATACCACAAAGTGATGCCTGAGATACTGTACGTCCTGAAAGGGACTTTGAGTGAGCATCTGAGATTGAAATGGGACTGATATAATATCTATATGAGAATTTAAAAGTTCATAGAAAGGATACTCATCATCTTTTATATTCTTCTGTGTTGTTTTCTATAAGTTTAGGGGCTCCAAACATTTTTTCATGGACCTCTTCTAGGTAACTTCTTCCTGTTTTCATTGTTATTGAATTGTAGAGAACTTTTCTTCTAGCTCAACCCCTGGAGAAGGAATTCAACGTCTTCAGGACACTTTGAGTTAGACCGCTGGACACTGATGGCCACAGTTTCAGCAGTGCTTTCAGACACTTCTCTGTTCCTCAAACCTTTAATATTTTCTTAATTTCCATGTACTAATAAAAACTTTTTATATTTACAAGCTCTCACTGATTGCCACTTGCTCAGCATAGTACTGAGCATCTCCGCATGCAAAGTTATTCTTTAGTTACATGCAGAGGTCAGAGACTTTTGGAATTGCTCCTGCTGATATCAGCACATGTTTGGGCATCCACATAGAAGCCAAACACCTTCAGATCTTAGCAGATCTTAACAGATCTCAGGTTAGTTGTCGAGGCTGTCATCTGCATTCACCAGTGATGAAACATGCAGGATAATATGGACAGGGAATATCAGGAGCATAACAATTGCCAACTCTGGCTTAAAATATGTATGCAAGACCGTTGAGCTTTAAACAATTTGGCTGGAGGATTTGAATTCAGATGTCTGAGAGTTAAAATCTGTAGTCTAAAGTGTTAGATCATTAAAATGGGGAAAAAACCCTCTTGTAAATAGGTGAGTTGAAACAAGAACAAAGGGTCTATAAAAAGAGCCAGGTGAAGCACTGAAGAGATAAGGAATGATATTCCTGTGCACTTAGTGCCATAACTGAAAAGATAATTTTTATTTTTTTTAAAAATAGGTAGGGCGAGGAATGATACTAAACCCCCTGCCACAAGTACAGTGCTAATTATTACTTCCTGACCCTGGGAGAATCATCTCCTGCCGTTCAGTAGGTTTAGCCTGAGACTGGAATTACTCTTGTAAATCCTTCTAATTTGCTCATGAGTTTATAGCTCTGCCATAAACCTTGCTCCCAAGCTGCTGTTCACCCGGAAAGGTCCTTTACAGTATTCCTTAGAAAAGCTGTTGGTATTTTCTTCCTTTGTAAGGATTTCACCTGTTGGCATGGTGGTGCTGATGCACAGAGCTGGAGCCTGCCCTGCTCTCTGCTCCACACAGGGTTGCAATGGCTTAAGCCCTGATTGCACGATGACAGGTTGGGTTTCCGGATCTGAGACGTTCAGTGCTACAGGTAAGATAATGTCTAGTTTGAATTAAAAAATGCAACCTTTTGGCCAGAAATAGTTGGAAGCGTGTGAGAAAAGAGCTTTCCAAAGGCCATTTTCATAGACAAAGTGCTGCCCTTTATAGATCTAATCTTGAGGAGAGCTTCTCTGTCCCATTAGTTCCCACCTTGGAGAATCAGGTCCCAGCAGTGGCACATGGCAGCACTGGCTCTCACCACAGCAGCTGGGAGGAAGCAGGGAAGAAATTCAGGGAGGCAGCTGCTGGAAGGAGAGGCAGTAGTGAAAAACAGTTGAAACTTTATTAGTAGTGAGGCAGGTTGTTTAGGAAGGGGGAGGAAAGGCTTTGTGTGATTCATAGGACTTAAACGCAGTTGTCTATTCATCTGGTCATCTTATCTGTGCTTTCATCTGGCTGTGGGAAGAGGTGTGCTGCAGAGCACAGGGGCAGGCTGTGTGCCACCATCCTTGAGCTATCTCATATCCTTTCCTGCGAGATCTTGTGACAGTTCATATTACTGTGAGTCATTGTTTCTTTAAAGCTCATTACTGGCAAGGGCTCGTAGCGAGACACTGAAGTGGCATTGGGTTATCTATGCTTAACGGGGCTATTAATGTGTGTCACCACTGAAGTGTCATCCAGCAGAAATGTAATTCTGGATTTTGGGTGCCGAGTCACAGAGGTATGTTCATCCTTTGTATCCAGCCAGGCTGAAACTCAGCACTGTCAAGCTGTGGCTCAGCTTACCACATTGGTATTGAAAGGTTTTGGTTTCACTCTAATTTATGCATATAATTGTGTCATGGGGGAGGGCCAGGAAGAGGAGGAGGAGGAAGGATGGAGGAATGTTTCTCAGAAATCAGTTCTCAGGTCACATGAGCACCAAATCTTTTCTTACATAAAACCACCATGGTCATCTCTGTTTGCTGCTTCTTTGTTTGAAGATGTATTTCATAGTTCTGTATTACTAGAAAAATAATATGAACACCACAAAGCCTGGAGTTTCACAGACCTTTCTTCCTTCATGGGTACAATGGGAGAATAGGTCTCTCAATGTGGCATTGTCGAATGGATACTGCCAAAACTGCTCCTCAGCGCTCGCGGAAGCACGGCCTGTCTTTTAGCCCATTGCTATATTTTGCTTCCATCCCTCCTCCCAGCACCTCCTGGTACGGGGTCACTATATAACAAATTACTCACAGGTTATTGTGTTACAATTCTCCACCTGAATTGGGATTTTCTTAGGCTCCATCCATCAAGCATTTGATTCCTCTGGAGTACAGACAGAATACAATTAGTCTGCCACTGCAGAAGAGGGAGTGACTTGCACATTTCTGCTTCAGATACGGTGGTTTTAACAGATCCACACACCTCCATCCCTCCTCCCATGAAAGGGGACTATGGCAATTGAGGAGCATTAGCTTCCAAGAGCAACCTTGGCAGAAGATCTTCCTCGGTGTGAGTGCAGAGCTGGGCAGCTGCAGCTTGGGAAAGTTTCTGTGTCCTTGCCTCTTTTTAATGAACTCTAAACTATTTTCACACCTCTGCCTAGACTTCTTTCACACTTTTGCCTACATATTTCTCTGCCTTTTACCATCTTCTCTGACACATGCCTCTGAAAACATCTTGGAGTTGTTGTAATTCTGGAACACTGATACTTATCATCATAACATTTATTTTTTGCAATCTTCTTTGAATCCAGGGCCAATTTTCTTTTATCTTCTTTGGTGTTTGTTTTTTGGGTGTTTTTTTTAAGGATCTGGTGTATGCCTAAAGACAATGAACTTCCCCAAATATTTGCTGTCAGAAAAGATACTTCTGGCACTGATTGCATTTTTTCATGTTCGCAAAGCAGTGTTAAAAAAGTTAGAGAGTAGATAACATGCATTAATACAGCAGTTACCTTAATCTTTACTCTTGAGTTGTTTTTTTTTTCCTCATGCACAGGTATTTTGTCTTCTAAAGCAATTAAAGGCAGGAAAACATGATAAGGCTTTTTTTTGGTCACCAGTAATGTGATATTTTTTCTAGCAGAAACTCAGGGCTTTTTGCTAAAGCCTTTAAGCGATTGTTCTGGTGGATTTAGAGGTTTTCTTGGTTTCATATATGGTTAAGATATTGAAGTGCTGTCTACAATAACTTCCTTGTTCTTCTGTAATTTTCCTTCGATGTGTGTTTGATACCAGCAGGCTTGTCCATTCCCATCTGCTCTGTACTGGTTTTATGCAAATTCTCTCATCCCTCTACAAGTCCTTTCAAGTTAAAATATTGCTTCCTCATGCCCGCTTATATTACTTGTAATTCCTGCAAAGTGACCTGCTAGCCACCCATATATTGGGCACAAAAGGCATAATCTTTGTGAATCAGATATCTCTTATCTCATCCCTGTTTGCATTATACATTCCCCTCGCAATACTCTTTTCCACAATGCTCATCCGTTTAATGCCCAAATACCTGAGGTCTCTTATTTCTGTCCAACATGCTCGTCGCATTACTCATGGTGAACTGATGAGCAGGGAGATAAAAAGACTGGTTGTAGGTGGTGCGTGTATCTGTGGTGTAGCCAGAAGAGAGAATAGGCTGTTTGAGGCTTGTCTCTGTGTTTTGAGTAGGGTTTAACAGGAAAACCCTCCTTCTTAATAAATGTTCCTTAAAAACAAGGGTTTGTTTTGTGGTATGGGTTTATCGTGTCCATAAATTTGCAGTGACTTAAGATGAAACAACTTTTACCATGTGTGAAACTGTCCCACTGGGCATGAGTTTGTGTGGACTCCTAAGAGGGTCATTTCACACCAGGGCTACACTTGTACCTGGGGACAAAACCAAGATCAGGTAAGCTGTACAAAACTAGCATAGGTACACTGGGGAGTAGCTGTCACCAAACTGAAGGAGGAGGTGGGAGGCAGAAGCAATAACTCAGCAATGTCTATGCTATTGAAGATATCACTTCACCCTTTAAAAAGTTGATTTCTCTTGGTCTGGTGGAGAAGACTCATTCCTCAGAAGATGCACAGGAGCCTCCCTGCAGCAGCTATATTTTGAATATAAACACAGTCCCTCATTGGCAGTGGGAGCAGGTGACTGTTTTCCTCTACAAAGTTCTTTTAATCTCATTTAGGATTCATAAAGTAGGTTTTCTTTTTTTTTTTTTTTTTTTTTGGTGGTAAGAATATCTCCTGAGACTTGCTTCAGATTTCACTAGTATAATGCTGTTTTGCCTTGAAAAAGTTTAGATGGCCCTGAAAGATTGTGTTAAAAATTGTGGTATTCTGGCCTGCACAGTAGTCTAGAAAACTGTGGAGGGTCCAAGGGGAGCAGGGCTTGCTGTCGGATTAATTTACTTAATGTTGGTGTTGGTCTCAGTTCTGCAAAATCTATTATCTTATTAAGGTCAATGAATGAGGGTGAATACCAAAGGTAGAAATAGCGTTTTTTTAATGTAAAAATGTTGATTTTATCACTTGATTGTATTTGTTACAGGCTATGAGAATTTAATCAGTGGCATACAATATGAATAATGTAAATACCTGTAACATTAAATCAATATTTTTTTCTACTTACATTTCAGAGAAATATACTTGTCATGTTTTGTTATGTTCTTTTTCTGTTGGATTGTTTTATAAATGCGATTCCTTCTAAGATCATTACTGTTGATGTCAAAAGAAAAACCATAGGCAGTCCAGACTGGGTATCAACACTACTAAAGGTTAAATTACCAGAAAAAGGAAAAGTTAGGAATTTTTTTAACTACTGTGGAGTACAACAAAAGGCAGCCTGTTACTGTGTCAAATACCGTGTACTCTTCAGTGCTCTGGCTGATCATAAATGCAGTTTTAGGCTTTAAAGAAAGGCCATCATACCTGAGAACTGAAAATATATAATTTACTGTATTTTTTGAGAGTTTTGCTTCCACTTTTGCTAATTATCAAGGGATGTGGATGTACAAAGGAGCTTATTTCAAATGTTCTTTGTGGACATAGCACTTCTGAAGTGAACAGCCCTGATTCTTTCTCTTAAGATGGTGTAAATTTGAAGTATCGTCTCTAAGCAGAAAGGCAAATATTGCATAATATTAAGGAGAATATCAGGTGAGATTATTATAATGGTCCCTTCTGCCTTAATATCTCTGTGTTTAAGAGTTCCAGCACTGTAGTACAAAAATAAGGCAAGGATGAGTCTCCTATAATATCTTTTTCCCTGTCTCAGTTCTGTAGCAAGGTTGTAGAGTTGCCGTCACTTCTCAGCTACCTCCGGGTATGTGGAGCGTTCAGTAAATATGCTCAAGATATATGGACTGCAATTAAAACAGCCTGTAAGAATGTAAGCGCCTAATGGTCTAATTTTTCAATTATGTCAATGTCTGTGGGAATTGAGGTCGTGCTTATTATCTTCCAGAAGGCACCTTTCAGACAGCATGGCCCAAGTCAGACAGGAGTCTGGGTTTGTAAGAAGAAAAAAAAAGACTCAGTTCCAGAGCCACAGCCAGAGACCAGCAGTTCCCCACTGCTCTGCTTCCCATCAAACCCGAGCTGCTGCTCAGATACGGTTCTGTCACCTGCAGGTTCCTCCTCCATCCTAACTCTCCTCCCAGGGCTTCAGCTTCCCTACAAACCTTTCTCCACCTCCTGAAGGGCATTAGCCCTGGCACAGCACCAACAATACAGAAACCAGTCTGATCCGTGTTTTGACAGTGGGCAAAGCATGATGTTCTTTTGTCACTCTTTTCCACACGTGGTCCTTATACATTTCCAAGGGGCAGAATAGCATGGAGAGAGAAACATTTGTCTTGTCCTCATATAGCCTGACTTCTCCAGGACTGAGTGTTTCCACTAATGCTGGTCATAGAGGATTAATGTCAAATGGGTGTGCAGATGTTCAGGGCTGATAAAACGTGGTTTTCTGGCATTCAGAGCTCTTGAGTTCGTGTTCAAATTTAAAAAAAAATAGAGACCAGCAACATTAAAATAGTTGAGGCACAAAAAGAAAAAGGAAAAACCTCCTCAGTTATCTATGATAACACTATTGTTTTCATTTTTTATTATCTTGCTTGTTACACGCCAATGAGAAACAACCACAGATCGTCAATAAGGTTTTTAATTGCAAAGATTTCCTGTGACGTGAGTGTTAATGAATGTCAAGGCAATAACACAAAAGACATTACTTGTTTAATGATTGATAGAACAAGAAAAGCACGAGGTCTTTTGCAGGATAAATGACTACTGTTCTGTGTTCCTTTACATTAGCAGTATCAACACTTAGATCACATGGCAGGAGATAATGGTTCAGGAGATAAAGTACAGAATCACAGTCTGTTATACAATAACAGACATAGTAATGATAATTAATGTGCATTTCTTTGGCAATTCTCATACTTGTCAGCGCTGAGCCATTGGGACCAGTGCTTTGCTGTTGACTTAAATGGGTGCAGGATGGAACACTTGGTTGGTCTGAGATTTTTTGACTTTTGTTCTCCTGCAAAGATGTTGGATGTTTTAAGTGGACATCCATGTGTGCAGGTTTTGTGTGTGGCAGTACTAATACACCTCAAGTGTTATAGCAATATGATTGAAAAGACGGGCATTTAAACATGCTGTGAGATGACGCACTTCAAAACAAACCCTTGGGCTTTGGCCAGGAAGGGTCAACATCATGATACCCACTAAAGGCTCATCACCTTTCTCTTCCCTAATAAGCACATAATAGCTGGTGGCTTTTCCCAAAAAAAAAGGGGAACATCCTGGTCAAGGCCTTCTTCGCATGCAAAAGGTAACACAGAAGGTTGGCCAAAATCCAGTTTGCAAAGGCCCCCTGTAGGTGCAAACTGTCTGAGGAACCATTCATGGTGTGGGCAATTGGCCCTAACCACACCCTTGCATGGCTTTGGGCATGAAGTCCATGGAAAAGTTGTACAGCTTCGATTTGGTTTATATGGTTTCTGACACACGAGGTTTCATTGGACAATATGGACTTGGCTACTTTTGACCAGTTTGCACCGCAAGGTTTCAAGTGCCCCTGGAGCTCTGCCGAGTGAGCAACTGTCTCCAAAAATGTGCTAAATACGAGAAGGTCTTCGTGGTGAAAATTAGTTCATGGCTTGGCAAAATGTCTGGGGAGTCAGAAAAATATTTGGATGGAACCTGGATGGTTTAATTATTGGCCTTGAACCACAAATTAATGGAGCTGCACATGGCCTTTGGTTTCAAAATGTAGCACTGGATAATATTTCCTCATTTTTGAAAGCTGCATTAGTTTGTAGCTATCTGCGCTGGTTTGTGAGCTGCTGCCTGAAAACTGTACTGGTAAAATTGTACAGGTTTTGTCTAAAAGAAGAATCTTGTTCAAATTAATAATATAGTTTTAAATCTTATATTCTCTTGAACTAAAGCATCCCAGCTTACTGCAGGTTAAAAATTCCTGAAGGTTTAAAAGCCCTTTGTAGGTATTGCGAGTTGCCTGACAGGATCATGTTTGTCAGCTTTGAATTCAGTTGTACAGCTTGGTTTTGTCCTCCAAAAGCTCACCAAAGCTGTGTTTGAGCTTTACTCAAGTAAAATATGCAAAGCTTTGTGCCATTTGTCTTCCTTTAGAAAAAGCAGCTTCCAAAGAGTCTGTCAGTAACCAGTTTGACCTATGAATGTGTGTTTCCAGGTGTACCTGCCCCGGCAGTGTGACATGGACATAGAGAGGTGTTGGGGGCTCTTGGACAACCTGAAGCGAAAATGTGGAGTCCTGAATGGGCTGGTTTCAGATTTTGGTCCTGTGGGGTTGGCATGCATGGGGTCCAAGACCCACTCTGCCTTCCCCATCCCTCTTGCTAAGGTGGTTTTGGGCAATTCACATGTGTTCCTGTGTTATTCTGTTAAAGCTTTCCCAGTCCTGGCTGTGCATTCTCCTCCCCATCCCCTGTGAGTCTTGAATTTTCAGAGCTCAGCCCTGCTTCAGAGGTGACTGAACTGTGGCAGGATCTGCCTGTGTTGAAGACAAGAAACAGAATAACACCTTAAAGAGGTCTGGGGTGTTTTTTTAATGTTAAATTTCTTTAACTGTGATACCAGGTAGGGCAGCATGGAAAGTGTGAGAGGGTGTCTCCTGGGAGCCTGGACTGGGCTGCGCCCTGTTGCCACTGTGCTCAGACAGACATCCCCATCCACATCCCCATGCTGATCTCCCAGGAGAACTGCACAGAGGCTTCTTGGCTCAAACGAGAGCTGTCAGTGTGAGCCCGTCTGTGCACCTTGTTTAAACAAGTTAGTAGTCACAAAAAATTCTGCTAGCCTCTGCAGGCTGCTCAGCAGTCTACACATGTGTAACAGCAAGTCCTTACCTGGGACATGTGTCTAAGCAAAAATATCAGAAAAAAAGGGACTTTAAAAGAAAGGACGGGGTGGGGGGAAAGTTGGCTTTAAAACATTCCATAAAAAATACTTTGATTTAGGTTTTGTTTTGGCTCTTCTTTATGAAATGCTGCAGAGGTAGGCCCTTCAAAACATGGGGGTAAATAAAAATAATTTGACTGAGCTATAAGAGATTGTATACCCCTACCTAAAGAGTCTCATGAGATATTCTGAATTTCAGTTTTCCAGATTGTCTCATATTTGATTTAACCCCCCCATGCTTTGATCTCCTTTCCGCAGACCAAGTAGTTTTACATCTCTGTTTCCCTCACAGCCTCAGGATGGGCGATCAGGGGGTAAGGGAACTTCTACTTGTTGTTTCCAATATTAGGATCAGGACCCAGATTCTGGAAATCAGTTAAGCATGTGTCTGACTTGAAGCAAAGGTTCCCTTGTGCAGTAGTGCCCTCCCAGAAAGAGGTGTCCTCCTTGGTCTTCTCAAGTACCTAATGCTTGAAATTCAGCCGACCCAGACAAGTCACTTTATCTGTGGCACTGCAAGGGACCTAGACCCCTGAGAGCCCATGGACTAAATCCCATTGACCTTCCCGCTGCCCTTGGCAGAGAAAAAATGTTGGGAGAGTGGGAGCAGCCTCCTGGCATTTCTGTTGCCCTCCTCACCGGAACAGCGCCTGCCGCTCTCCTTATGGGAGCATGTTAAGGCATTAATGAAATGCACAAAGCAAAGAGGCTCATCCATATAAATGGGTGATTTAAATAATGAGGAAGGAGGAAGGATGTGGTTCAGTGTCAGTACTGATTAATTAGGGCATAAAATAAATAACCCTCCTAACAACATTGGCTGCTTCCACTATAACTTACTCTATTAGTGGGTGATGAAGTTAATACAAGTGACAGTGTAATTACAGGTTAGTTAACTGGCCTGTTATGACGTTTGTCTCATTTTGGAGACCCATTTACATGCACACATCCTCCTATTGCAATGAAAGCAACAGCAAAGGACTGATAAAAGGTAGTTGTTAATCCTGCAGTTTCACCACTCATCAGTCACAGTTTTTCTGTTCCTCCCCTTTGTGAAACTCAACTGCGCCCATGCCAAAAGCATGGAATTATTCCCCCGTGTGCTTGTTTGATGTCACAGCTGAGGTCACAGTTAGGTATTGTGCTCTTATGAGTAAGCACGTCTATCTAACGTGTGGCCGCACAATGAAATGATGAACAGATGTTAACAGGGAGTTTTTAACATCTTAGCTCTTTTGTATGGAAGTTTTATTGAAATGTTTGCCTGTTAACTCTCTGAGTGTCAGGCAAAAGCAAGACAATATAGACCAGGATTTATAGGGGTTTTGAGTGGATTTTTTAAAAGAGCATTGCTGCGCAGCAAATAACTGCCGATGTAACAAGCCATTTACATTTAATACTTTCATGGCTGCTGGCCAGTAGCTTCCGCAGCTTGCAGTATGGATCACGTAGATCACATAGAAAGAGAGCAAATGTAAAATTAGTGCTAAGTTATAATGCATCACAACCCAAACTTTACATTAACATAGGCCTTCAAAGGTGACATCAAATCCTTAGTTTGCTTAATGGATCTGTGCAAGTCCTGAAGCTATTCTGAAATATTTTTAAAGATTGGTCAGTGCTTCTTATTTTTTTCCTGTAGGATGGGAGGGGAGCAGGGGAGGAGGAAATCAGACAATTTTCCTGTATTGTGACTACATGTCAGTGGTATTGATAAGATACTCATAACGGTTTTTTAGGTCAATACAGCTGAAAACAGGATCTATAAATGGGAGTTTGGACAACCCTGACTACCAGTGATGCAGCCGATGCCATGTACAATCTATTATCGTACAGGGCTTCGATAAGGTCTAGTGCTTAAATAACTAGTCTCCTTTCCCAGGATTATTGCAATTTAATTTTTTTTCTTCTAAGTCACCTGAAATACATTGCAACATCACAGTGCCCCAATTTCTCTACTTTTGTATGGGAGGTAAATTTGAGTCTGAATTACTTAATGCCTCCAAAATATTTTTGGATTTGGGATAAAGCAACCCAACACTCACTGTACGTTGTCACTGAGAGAGTAACAAAGCTGATTCTTCAGAATTCAAGGCAAATATCCATATTTCTATTTCAGTGCAAGTTATAGCATTATCCTTTTTTGCAGTAAGTCACTTTTTATATGCTATAGAAAGTCACTTTGAATTCAAATATAAAATGAGGCCATCCATCATGTTAGCAATTTAATTACCTTGGTATATATTTTTTCAGAAAAAAATAAAACAACAAACCAACAACCAAACACAACAAACCACCTCTATTATTTGTTGTGTGTACATATCTTATTACAGATTCATTGCCTGAGGGCAGGCAGGGCTGTCAGCGGGGCAGTCCTTGTGGTTAGAAATGCCGAGATGGGGAGCAGATAAGACATGAAGTCCTTGTGCCTCCTGTTCGGGTCCGCTCCGCTCCATGTTTGCTTGGGGCCTTACCTGTTAGATTCTCTGTAATCTTTGTTGCAACAGTGAAATGGTGCCTTGTAAAGCAATGAAGCGTGACAGGGATAGTGAAAGGGTCGAATGAGGTAGAAATGCGATATTTTCTATCTTCTGCGGGCCCAGGAAATAGGAGTCCGGCTGCTGAACTGGGGTTTGGCATTCACCGTCGCATTCATGGCAAGAAAGTTGTGAGATTTATTGTTTAGAGCTTATAGAAGAGACAATGTAAGCAATGCCCGCGATTTATCTAATTGTTTAACCATCTGGTTTCACAGTGACTGGAGGTTAAGCATTAAGGAAACTACAAATGGCAAGGCAGGGCAGGGAGAAGGGCCTTTCTTTATTCTAGTTTTGCTGGTAAAATTTACAAAATACCTAGATGTCCTTCAGAAATTGAGGCAAATCTCAGGGTTCGCGCTTTTGTTAAAAGGGTTTGATAATTTCATGGTCAATAAAATGTGTAGCAATAAAAGCTGAGACAATGAGAAGTCTAATGCAATTACATGTTTCAAGATACAAGCGGATTCAAGAGATGGGATGGAAAAGGAGATCCTGCTTCCATGCCCATATCTCATGGTACACAAGCTTGTTCCAAATCTTTATTAGCTAGGCCAGGTATGAGACACCAGATTTAATGATATATGTGATATTCAGAAGGATTTTAGTAGCACTTACGAAGCCTCATGATGTGCTATTTTCAGCATTCAGCTGGCTTTCTCATTTTAACGCATTCTCCACACAAAAAAACCCAAGCCTGGTGGGTGCATGTCATTGCAGAGAAATGACGCTTTTCCTTTAGATGCTTGAGCAGGAGCCAGGCTTGTCTATGCAGACATGTAGATGGGTACATAGATGAGACTTGGCCAAGTCAGCCAAGTCAGTGAGTAAAGACTTAATGCTAGCTAATGATAAATAACTCTTTTGGTGCAAGAACAGAGACTAATTCACTCATTTCCCAGTTATAGCTCTTGAAGCCAAGAAGCAAAATCATCTTTTGTAGGGCTTGAGAGAAGAAGGAAAAAGGAAGCAGGTGAGATGACTTGAGTGGAAGAGGTAAGACGATAATATTTAAAAAAGACACAAGTCAATTATTTTTATTCTCTTGGGTAGACCAGATACCCTTTCATTCCCTCTCTTCTCCTACATCCATCTTCATTAGGAGTTTTACCCTACCAGGGTCCTAAG
>JAAGNO010015725.1:134337-153534 GCA_033439905.1 Ceryle rudis
AGACCAGATACCCTTTCATTCCCTCTCTTCTCCTACATCCATCTTCATTAGGAGTTTTACCCTACCAGGGTCCTAAGATCTCAGACTTTTTATTAGTTTCAGCTGGACTTCAATATCAAACCTGAAAAACAGTTATTTTGTCTGCACATGTTACGTTTCCATAAGCAAAGGCACATCCTACAAATAAAGTCTTCAGGGAGGTTTAAAATTGGCCAGCAACAACAAGAAAAGAGAAACAAGCTGGCTTGCTTTATATGAAAGACTATGCAGGTATTGACCCCAGAAAATTTGTCAAGTCAACACCTAATGATGGCTTAGCTGCCGGGCTTGGCCATGCAATATTTAAATCAGGCTCTGGATTTTTACGCCTCGGTTTTTAACATATGGGGCCCGAATGAGTGAGGTGAAACAGAAGCACCATGTGAGCATTTTTCCCTGGGAGCTGGAGTAGTTCTGCCGAAGTTTGACCATAAACTCTTTAAACTACCACGCCTCTGGGGAAGGCTTGGGTGAGTGTCTCCACATCTGCCATCGCCTGTGTTTAAAACCAGTCCTCCAGGAGCTTGTAAAGCACCATGGGTGAAAGGAGAAGACTTTTTGCAGAAGCGGGACACTCCTCTCGTGCAGCAGATGAAGAGCTGAGCCTGGGGAGCGTGGGCAGAGCGGTTTCACCAGTGGGATGATCATTCTCAGCCCCAGGGCACTGGGAGCAGCTGATAAATAGGCAATTCCTAAGCTGGACAATGGGGCTTTAGGCAATGCCAGTGTCCAGCCTGGAGCTGCTGGTGATTCTCCTACTCAAAAAAAAAAAAAAAAGAAAATGGTTTTCTTTCTGAAATTCTGGATTCATTACAACCTCTTGGTTTTAATGAGAAACTTTCCTCTGCATTGAGACTTCCCTTTGGAAATATTCCTCAGGGTTGGGTGTGGTAGATATGAGTACAGAAACTGTGTCTACACTGAGTGCTGAGTGTAGGTCCAGCCAAGCTGCTATTAAAAGAAATGAGCCAAATTCAGCTTGTTCAGGTGTTTAATCCAGAGAAGGGAGTTAAAATTGGCTCCTGCATATCCCAAGACATGTCCTGACCACTGCTGCCTGAAGACACTGAGTCTCTCCTTGCAGTCGTGGTCTCATCTGGAAAAGAAATTGAGAATAATAGGAAATTTCAAAAATTGATAGCTGAAAAAATGAACATGGCAGCTTTCCCTTTGCAACACGTGGCTTCAAAGCCACCTGAGTGGTTGGTGTCTTGAAAGACTTGAAAAGACAAGGTGGTTTCACCCCCTTGCAGGGTTTTTAGTCCATGAGAAACAAAATACATAAAGCTGTGTACTATTTATTTACCAGTCTTCCAAAAGAAGGTGAATATGCAGATAACAAGGAACACTTGGTGGCTTCATCCACACAGCACCTGATAATTAAAATTTGGGAAAATCATGGAGAGGTCTTCCACCTCAGCATCAGTGTTTTGGGGGAAGAGTGTCTATATTTCCATACTTTTTATGGGAAAAGTTGAAGTGACTTATTTAAAATTCATCATTTTTATTCATCTTTCCCATTTTGTTTCTCCAGTGTCAGTGTATTTCTTTTTTTGGAGGTATACATATATTTGAATTATCTGTTTGTATTAAATGCAACTTTTTAATACAACATATTTTCTCCTAACATTTTTCAGGCTTTAAAACACAAATTAAAAATTAATGGAATTAACCTAAGCAAGTTGAAATATTAAATGAAATATTGACTTATGTGTTTAAGTCACTCTGAATCCAGGATTTTTTCCTGAGTATTTGTTTCAAGGGTAGCATTGGACTTTTAGCTTTCAGTTCCAATTGAGTTTTTGTTTTCTTTTTTTTCCCTGCTGGTGTTTCAGAATTACCGTAAACTGGAATTTGCCATTTCTACACAGCTCTGGCAATTCTATAAACTGGGATTTTCATGTTATGAAAGAGTTGCATAGGCAGCTGAGAGGTACAGAAATATGGTATAGTTAAGAACTGAATCTAAGTTTATCTTAATCTCAGTCTAGTGACTTAAACGGAGGGATTTTAACATTTCTTCTCTTTGCCATCAAGGATAGTGCCAGGAGCTGGACGAAAGCTTTTACTGAGTGTAAGGAGCATCTAGCTCATGCACACTGAAAAGTGTTACTAACATTGCTTTAATAAAACATAAATTCTGAGCCATGCTCCCTGCCAGGCTGATGCGGGTGGACTCTATTAAGCTTTTTTTGGTTGTGCTTGCAGACTGGGAGGTTGCAGTGGGAAACCCGCGCTCGCTGGATGCAATCCAGGGAGGAACTCCGCACAGAGTACAGCCAAAACTGAAGGACTTCTTCCAGGTCCTTTAAAGTCAGAGCAGGCAAGAGCTCGAATGCTCAGCTGAGCTAACGGGGAAATGTGAAGGCACTGCAGGGCAGATGTTGGGGTTCCACAGCTGCTTGGTGGGCATCTGTGGGGCCATAGGTGCAGGGAGATGTCTGCAGAAGCTTGTGGTAAATGAAGGTGATGAACCACGGCAGTAAACCCACTGTTTAATGGGCACATTCCTCATCCCTCTCGATCTGTGTGCTTTTTGGGTGTGTTTGAGCCAAATCCAGGTTTTTCAGCTGCTTTCAAGAGTGTCTGGGTAAAATGTAACAGCCTGAGTTATGCAGTCAAAAGGGATAGCTGCTTCTGCCCTTTTGTCTTGTGAATATAATAATAAATCTGATTTAGTGTAAGCAGTTATTTCAGTTACATATTTGTGTATCCAATAGTAGTTTTTAAGCTGGGATGGTTGTCAACATCTCTGCCTGATGGGAATGCCCCTGTATTAAAACTAGGCAATTTTTGATACTTGGGCAAAATGTGTGGGTGCAGTTACAAACACTGTTATTTTTTTAATGATAGCTCTTTTAAATGTAATAGGGAGGGAGGATCTATCATTTGGTTTTCTTTTGGGTAATGGCAAAGAGAAAGAAACGTGTTTTAAACTGACAACTCACAGGTTTAGCATTTGAATTGGGCAAATTTATATGGAGTAGTTTCTTTAGATCAAGAAAGTATTAATCTTAACCCATTTTTGGAGTGATCCAAAAACAGAGGTTTTCTAGCCAAAAATGAAGATAGGCTTTTCCAGCTCTGAGCTGTCACTCTATTTCAGATTTAGTATCAGGAAAACATAATATCCCATTATTTTGTACAGATTTGAAAAAAAAAAAAGGAAAAAAGGAAGGCCAAAAAGTAGGGAATGGGAATGAGAATGTAGCATGCCCCCTTGTTTCCTTTCTCATGCAGACAGCAGAGACACGCGCTGTCTCATACCGCTGGGCTGAAATCGGAAAGAATGCTGGGTACTGTTGTTAGCAAAACAAAGCGTATTTTATACTTAAGTTTAATAAAAATGACTTTAAGAAAGAGTTCGGGTTCAAAGCGGGAAGTTCACTAATAGGTTTAAAGCAAACGTGTTCCTGATTACACCCCATTAAGAAAGTGGAATGCAGCGAGTGCTGCTTCCCCTGAGGAAGCCCCAGCACGCACGGGATTTAAAGTCTGCAGCCAGCCCAGCAGACGATGCCAGACCTGCTGACCCTGTGAATTTTGCAGTATATTTTCAAAGATAATGTGTCTTTTGGGGTTCACTGGGATGGAGGGGAAGAGATACCTCACTGCACAGATTTTGAAAGGGTCTGGAATAAGATCAGCTTTTTGTGCATTTTGTTCTCATGTGCATTTGCTCATCTCTAATAACATACTGAAAGCTCAAAAGTGTCTTAAGCTTTGCTATTTTTTGGCATGCTCATTTGTTCCACGGTCGGCTTGTGTTCGTCCAAAGCAACGCCGCCTGTTCCAAGTGGTTTCTGGTGAGGCAGAGCTGTACGATTCGTTTGAATCATACTATGAGTCTTGTCATGATGTGTCCCTGTCTGTGGAATATGAGAAATTTCTTCATTATTTTTCATCAGACAATCCCATGGAAAATAAAGTTCACATGGTGAAACTGCAGAGGCAGAACGATACAATATTCCAGGGACCATTGTACACGCAGTGCCTGCTGGACTGGTCTGTACACCCAGGGATAGAAATGCTTCACTGGCTTCTCTGTGATTAACCATCACTGGAGGTGGCTGGGCAACCTGCACATGCTGGCTCAGAGGTAGGATGAAGCGAAGGAAGGCTCGGGGATCTGATCAGAAATCATGCCACTAATGTCATCAGTGTTTCTTGGGAGGGTTACGTTATAACTCAAGTTTATAACTGGGAATTTGTACGTATGCCAGCTATCCCAAGGGGCGCAGATTTTAAATGCACACACATTTCATTCTGCATGACAACACCTTGAAAACGTAGGTTAGTTAAGATAAACCACCGTCAATTAAGTTTATTGGATGATGTCAGTGATGTAGGTGATATATATATATATACACAATCATGGATTTAGAAAAAGGCCCACTCTTCTCTGGATCTGCAAACAGTTTGTCAATAACGGGAGAAAATTTACAGTGACAGTCAGTGGGATTTTGCAATATGCAAAATGGACTTAATTACCAGCAGGAGAAATCAGTGCATGAAGTGTAAGGATATTGATTTGTGGTTTTGTTCTTTATTTTCAAAAAATTCCATCTTCAAATGGCAGAATTATTTTCATAACCTGCTTGTATGGATTTACTAGAAAGAGACCCACGTGTTGCCCTTCAGCTGGAGCTGGATGTGATCCCTAGCAAGGTGCACACAGAAGCAGCCGTGCCTGGTCCAATAGACTTTGACTATAGTCAGAGACCACTTGGTTTAATTTTTTCCGGTTCTCTCTTTGCTACTGGTAGGTGACGCTGCAAACAGCTGACAGTGAATTTTAATAGTGTCTCATTTTATTTAATTGCAAGTTAAGAGCAGTGATAACTAATTGTAAAGGAATGAAGACTTCAGAACATCCCCGAATTATGTGTATATGCTGGTTGTGGTAACTTTAGTTTTGTACTTTTGGAGGAGATTGTTGTTGTTCTTGAGATTTACATTGGCATCAATAATGGGTGACGTACCCTGCAAAAGCTCCAGCAGATTGAAATGTGTGGCAGATCTCTCTTCAAATTCTGAAAATTATTCCTCTTAGATCTCACATGTATAGTTCCTTCTACTCTGGACTACAAATAAATACACTTCTGACTTTGTCACTTCAGGTGTCTTCAGGACAGTAAGTGTTCAGTCAGCTCAAATCAAAGCCAAAAAGATTGTGCTGCAATTCTTGTCTTATCATAGAATACCATGTTGGAAGGGACTTCAATGATCATCTAGTTCAACCTTTTCTCCAGCCTTTCAGCGGGGCTGATGAGTTTTGGGGAACAAAGAATGTCACTGGGTCCCAAAGACAATTTGATTCAAACTCATATGGGGTTGAATATATTTAATTGTGGCCAAAATGTGTATTAAATGCTATAAGGGGTATATAATAATTTTAATTAGTGAATTGTTTAACTGTTAGTATATTTATTATCATTTTTTCTAGTATATAAATTATTAAAAGCAAGAGCAATGAACTTAGTCCCAGTATAGGATTTGCAGTGCAGACCATTGTGTGTGCTGAAGAGTGTCGCATTTACTTGCATACTTAGAAATTAAGCATCTGGTTTGCTGAATCAATTGGCATGTTTAGAGAGCAGGATTTAGCCCTTCATGTTTCTCTTCTTCACTGCTTCTTCCTCTTGAGGGGGGGAAAGACAACCTCAGCATGTTTGGGGTTAGCTGAGAGTTTAGCCACTGTACTTAAACATACTCTCTAGGACTGATTCCATATTTGATCAGTCTCTCAAGATGGGTTTCAAATCCAATATTGATACATTTTTTTTTTTTCCCCCTCAGGACCATAAATTGTTTTATGATTCCTAAGAGCTACTCTTGTAAAAGCTTAACCCACTATTTGATTATACAAAGCAAACAGTTACAATAACAACTTCAGTAATTTCCAAATCCCTACCTACTAGTTTATTAAGTTAATGCAAGCTGAGCACTACCCCATTCTCCTGCAGGCTGATACCGTTATCTATTGAACACAGCACTGGGTTTTGAAACAGTGTCCCTGTTGCTAGTAAGCCTGACCACCTCCTCTGCAGTCTGTTAGCGTTCCTTTACTATTTGTTTTAATGTCCTCTCCCTCAGCTTGGTTTGCTCAAGCCTGTTTGGAATTGGCTAATGGTAAATTGATCCACACAAAATGAAATGGGACAAAACCCATTGCTTATGAGGAAACAGCTGTGTGAATTTGACTGGACCAAAGGGTTCTCAAATCCTAGATTTTTCTTGCAACCACTTCTTTTATAATGTCACCTCAATTTACCAGATCAGATATTAAATTATCTCCTTCTGACCCAATGACTTTTTATTTGTGTTTTCTCCAGTTCTTTTGCTTCTTGCCTAGTAGTCATATTCTAACTATATCCTTACTTCATGGGACAAAGGTAGTTAATAACATGTGTGCTACACACATCTTCCATTGAGGCAACTGTAATATGTACTGATAACGCTTGGGTTTTCATAAAGTGATTTTCATTCTTGCATTGATGTATTTTTTTTCAATACTGATGAAGAAAGGAGCTTCAGCATCTCAGATGTGTGTTTTGACGTATGTTTTCTTACAAAGTGATGTCTGTTTCAGAAATAGGTTATGCTCGTGGGTCAAGAGTTGTTGCTTTAACTAGTGCTCATGCCTTGCATTCATGAAAGCCTGTAATTGATTCCCATCTCTTTTATGGAATAGTCCTATTTTCTCACTGAATAGATGCTTCTGGTTCTTTTCAAGGTAGCATTCATCTCAATCAGCTCACTGTTGCTTTTTCACTACTGTCACCGTACCAGCTTCCTCTCCCCTTCAAATTATAGCATTCAAAATTACTATTTTTTTTGTCTGTTTAGATCTCTAGACTCACTGGAAAGCTGTTCCTCAGCAGAAAGCAAACTGCCAAATGTTTTGAGATTTAAGAGAAACTGCTGACAGTTGGTAACTCTGCTTTCAAGTGTCTTTGTTACAGGTGTAATTTTGGGGGAGGCAGCTGAAGATGAAGGGAGCTGAGGGATTTCCAGAGGCTGTATCATGGGATTGTGAGGCTACCTCAGAGCTTAATGTAAAACTGCAGAATCAGAGGGCTAATAGAAAAATGAGAGAAGGTCAATGTTTGTAACCTGCCATGGAGAGGACATTCAGTCTCTCTATTCTCCTGTTACATTTTGGAAATCTATGGTTACCTGGGCTTCTTCTTGCCCATAGGAACCATAGGTGAATAAAGATGCATGTGGGGAATAAAAATACCAGTTCACACCTAAGAGGTGTGGATTGTCCCTCTCTGAAGCCTAAGTACTGCAAAAAATAAATAGCTTGGTTTTGCTTATTTTTATGCTGTGTTTCAGTTTTGACTGTTTACTACCAAAGAAGAATTTTCATGTACCTTTGGCCATCTCTCTCCAGAGCCGCCAGTTTTGCAGGCACCTTCTTGAAAGCTTATGGACAATTTCTTTCATAAAATTTTACTCAGTGAGAATAGGTATGACACAGTCTGGCATTAAAATAAGCCTTTTTCAACAATATTGAAAGAGACAGAGAATGTCTCAAAGGTTTCTACTTTGTCTCATCACGACATGTGACTCCATAATGCAAAAGGCCAGGAGGAAAAGGATTGAGAGCCCTGGAAAATATTTGCTAGGAAATCTGAAGTCCCATGGAAAGTGCTGCCCCTTGAAGGCAGATGGCTAGGCTGAGGTTTGTAAACTTTTTGCACAAATCTAGACTCAGTTTCCAGGAAAACTGGTCTGATTTGTCATTTTAAAGGAAAGCCAGGTGGGATTCCATGTGACTGCAAGTAAGATCCAGTGGCCTTTCAAAGGTTTTGCTCCTTAAACTGAGGCAATCAAACCCTCTGTGATACAGTGCTAATTTTAATTATTTTTTTTTCCCATGGGCTTCTGCAAATCGACACCGGTACAGTTTATGCAAGGACAAGGTTTGGAGTGGCTGGAGGGCAAATTTCACTAGAGCAATGTTGTGTGACAACAGAGTTGATGTTATCCCATGCTGTGTGGGGACCTCAGGCTCAAAGCTGGTGTGATATCCAGGGCTTGTGTTATATCCTGGGATGATACAATCTGTGAAAGGGCCATGCATCTGATATAACTGCAGTTAATACTAACAGTGTGTATGCCATAATGCTATTGCAATTTCCAGTGCTGTTTTAATAGCACTATTCACATGGCCTATGTATAGCAAAAAACAAATGCTCTAATGAATTTTTCATTTTTCCCTTCACAATGGTTTGTTAGGGGAATATGCAAAATAAAATCCACTGTTGACTGAAAGTTCGGACACTGGTGGCCCCAAGTTATGAATTTGAGATGTTTTCAAAAGTTTTGTGGCATTTTGTGACACTGGTTTTAGAGCAGAGGTAAACATGTGAGTCATGTACTTCTGCATTAAAACAAATCAATGTCCTATATCATGCTATTACTTTATCATCTAGGCGGAAGGGTGGAGAGGTGGAAATGTTTTTTATCTGGTTAGGGAGAAGAGGAGGGAATAGAGGTATTGAAGGTTCAAGTGAATTGAATGTCCAAAGGGTGAAAATACTTCTTTGATCTGATGACACAGTTTCATCTCCAGAATAGATTGATTCATGAAGGACCCAATTCTACCTTCATTTTGCTTACAACTCTCACTGATGTCATTAAAATATACATTCAAAGGGACAGCTAGAATATATGGACCAGGCTTTAGAAATCTATAAGGATCATTAAAGAGCAGAGTTAAAATATTCATTTGCCATTAAATGGCACACAAAGACATTAAGCCTTTGATGGCTTTAGGCTTCTTGACAGAGAAGCAGGGATTAAAATAGATTTCATAAATAAACAAATAAATAATCTCAGTAATGTCTCCACACTAACATGTCCGGACTTGATTAAACTGTTCTCCATTAGAAATATGTATCCGGAAAGAGGTTGATGCTCCAGCAGAAGCTGAGTCAGAACAAGACCGTTTTTCAGTTTGAGTTTTGTATAAGAGTAAATGTAAGAAAGAAATGCCAGACTAAAGCACAACCGCTTTATCTTTCCTGCAGTGGGCTGGCTACTGTGGATTTTCAAATGCCTCAGCTCCTGGCAGTGGGAAACAGCTTGTGCCGCCGTGTTTGCCCATGGTTTTACAGGCTTGATAGTCACAAATCTTCCACACACTTCAAAAGATACGGCTTTACCTTGGTACCGTTTGTCCCAGAGGAGGATTGCAAGCTACCTTTAGAAAGTTCATGCTATTTCTGATATGCTGTCTTAGAGTTCCTCAGACATAATTCAGAGCTAGGTAATTGTTTTATGGGTTATTTAGCAAATCCAGATATATTTATTTAGCATAAATACACCGATAAGTGAGTAAGTACTCCTGAGAAGGTACCAGCATTCTGTGCATGTCCTCAGTTCAGTGGTTTACTACATAATCTTTGGTACAATAAGAAGGATCTTTGACATCATACTGTTTATTTAAATGGGCACCCTGTCTCAACCATTGAATTACTTAAAAGAAATCACTGGGGTCAATTAAGTATTTTAATAAATGTTCTCATAATGCCAATTAATCTGTAAACAGCACTAAATGATGTTGCTCAGTAGAGAAAGGACCTGTGTCTGCTCTCGATGTTTGCTTGGTAGGAATTGCCAGAAAATTGGATGTACCTTTTCTAGACTTTGATAATTCATAAATCTGTTGAGCAAGGTGAGTTCCATCATTAACCTTTAATCTTTTAGAAGCAAGTTGGCTGGAATCTATTTACTTTATCTAGCTTGTTCACTGATAATGCATGATTTTTAAATTTCCTTTTGAGCATTCCTTAGCTAAAGAAAAACACAGCTGTGTGTGAGACAAATTCTATTTATTTTCTCGTTAAGAAAAGTACAAGAAGATAGTATCATTGGAAAGCTAATAATAAAGAACTACTAAAGAATGCCCTTCATCTGTTTGCTCTGCCACTTTACGAAGGCTTTCCAAACAATCTTTTCAGATGTATTAGTAAGGAAAGATATCTTAAAAGTCAAAGGAAGACAAAGTTAATGCATTTATAGAAGTACCATTTCAGATAACATTTTACCTGAGTGTTTAGATTAGTTAAATATTAGAAAGGTAGAGATAATAGTGTTGTTTGTATTCATAAATGTGGAAAGTTGCATTTTCAGGGCAGTGAAGTGTAAGGCATATCAAAGGTTTATCATCCTGGAATGTGTGGTGAGCTGTGCGCCCATCTGTGAGGAGAGGCTGAAAGGTGCTCCCTCCTGTGCTTGCTCACTGAAACCCAATGAAGAACATGGATGCTTTGACTTATACTTTTAAAGCTCTTTCTGCACAGTTTTCTATTCATAATTAAATAGTGGGAATTAGGAAAATTTGTTGGTGTCTGTTCGCTAACTGCCTGGACCCAGTGGAGCTGTGCAGGCACTGGTGGTGTTCTTGGCTGAGGGACATTCACTAGATGTATCAGAGAAAATAAGACTAGGCAACAGTCTGGTCATTTTTAGGACCTTCTTCAAACCCTATTTATAGGATAACGTTCACAAAGCACCCTAGAGCCTGGAAGTGGCTCAGCATGCTCTGCTCTAGATACAGGCAGTCACGTATGTGTCCAGCCATGAATACAGAGGTTGAGATGGTAGTGTGAGATGAAGGCTGACCAGCATCTACCTGTGTCCACATGTGCACATAAATAAAATTGTGCACCTCTGGCATTACTACCCCCTCTCTGCCTACCCAGATCTGTGGACAACGTCGCCCGCAGCCTTGCAGAGCTTACCAGTGGAAACAGCCTATATGAAAACATCTTACAGAGGGGTGCAGCAACCCTGCCAGCAACCCCAGCCAATATTTTTAGTCTCGTTGCCATCCTCACAGTCAAATCTTCAAATAGATGTGTTGAAATGATCTGACAATAATGGCCCTGGCTAAAATATGATGTTGTTTTGACTGAATGTGGTTTAAACTGCCATCTGCTGGCTTGTACTTTTCCGGGCCAATATTAAAAACAATGTTCCCTCTTTCAGTTACCCTCATTCATATGAAAATCAAGCAGGCTGAGCAATACCTTCCATCCTACAATGTACAGCTGAAAAAAACATCAAGGAGTACAAATGTGGCCAAGCGCAAAGGTAAATCCTGTTGCTTATAGGTAGATTCCTCAGGGATGTTTTTGTTCAATTTACACCTAGAAGTTTAGTTGCAAATGCATTTGTGCAACTTCCCCTGGAGTCGATGAAATATGCACATGGACATGGTGAGCTAAGACAGTTGTTTACATGGGTTTTTGGGTTTTGTGTTTGTTTTTTTGTGTTTTGTTGTGGGGTTTTTTTTGTTTGTTTGGTTGGTTTTTTTCTTTTTCTTTTTTAATTGTAAAGGCAGCTTCCTGGAATATTACCTGGGATTTTTGCCAGAGCAAGGACCAAAGATGGCCTAGTTTGTTCTGTTCGCAGTAACTTAAAAATGATCAAGCTTTTATTTTTTTTTCTTTTCCCAAACTGTAAGAGGAAACTCCAACTATTTAGCTTGAAATTTGGCAGTTGCCTGAGAAGGAGGAGTTTAATACCAGTAGCAGCTTTAAAGTATTTTCCCATTACTCTTCTTTTAAAGCTTTTGAAATATCAGGGCATCACTGTCACTCGTTGCTTAGAGGCATTGGCAAGATCTCTGGAGGACATGACTAGTGGTGGGGTGATGTGCAGGGCCGTGATGTGAGCTCCGTCTGCCTTTCCTTACAGGAATGGAACAGGATGCTTAGCTGGAAGGTGGAAGCACTCAGTGACAGGGTGTGTTACTGCTTTGTGTCTCTGTTCTGCAGAAATAGGAAAAAAAAACCCCAAGCATAGAAAGTGGAAGGGAAAATCTCATACTTCTCATGTTAAAGCCAACAAATCTTTCTTCTGCAGTTTTAGGGAAAAACTGCATATCCTTGAGAGAAATAACGAGGGGAGGAACGAGCTTTGGACTCAGAGGCAGAATGGGTCAGATCTGCAAACACCTCGAAGGATCTCATTTGTAGAGTCCTCCAGCAAATCCATGAGTCTCTGGAAGTCCTTGCCATGTTTACCAGTGGCAACAAAGTGAACTCACAGAGTGGCAGACCAGAGCAGGTGTGGCAGCATCCTGCAGCTTGGTTAATGGTTGACCCTGGCTCCCATTGGTGAGTGCAGGGTTATCCCACACCCCCAACACGCCAGCATGTGCTACTTGGGCACCTCCAAAGAGCTCAGGCCGTGAGAAACCCCCTCCAGGTCTAGCACTGCTGGCTTCTGGCACTTCTTGCTTGACACAGGCTGGGCAAGCCAAGAGGGGATTATAAAACACCTTTCATCTGGGGGATCTCAAGGTGCTTTGCAAACATTGAGTCATTAATTCCCCCAAGTGCCCCTTTGAAGCTGGCAGGTATTATTGGGGGAGCAAAAGAGAGAGCAACAGTGGCTGTGCAGTGGCCATGGCAGAGGAATGCAGTGACGACATCGATGACATGACTAATTTATTTAGCAAACTGAGTTTAGCATGGTAATGAGGATGTATTTGCCATCATCCCATCAGTCATCAGATTTATGAGGCTCTTTAGGCAATGAGCGCTGCTGTGACTAAGTTTAGTTTGATTTGTTCAATTAATTCCTCTAATTCATTTTAACTGAAGAAAACCCAGTAAGATGGTTTGGCAAGTTAGAGGGACCTCAGTGTTACAAATGTGTGTGTGTGTCTGCCTTAAAGCATCCATTACCTATAGAATGACACATGCCTAGGGGTGTCTGTGACTATAAAGTTCATCAAGGTTCAATTTTTTACTTTAAATCAATTTAATATTTTTATTTCATGCTTTTGGCTCCACAGGTATTAGCGTACATTGTTTAATCCAGACCATTTCAAGTTAAGATAGAGTTGTGGGTATTTTTTGACATAAACAGGCATTATGAGAAGGCTTTGGTAGCATTCTTGATCATTCTTTGGGTATAATTCACCATCCAGGATGCTCAGCAAACTAATATCTAAACATTCAGACTTTAATGTCCCATAAAGAGCAAATGACCGTTACCAGAAACACCACGTGGAAGAGTCATGGCATCACCCTGTAGGTGAGATTGACGGGACCTCTGGAGCCCTTCAGACCAACCCTCACTCAAAGCAGGTACAACACAGATTGGGTTGCTCAGGGCCCTGTCTGGCTGAGGCTGGAGTTGTCTCCAAGGATTGGAGATTGCCCCAGAGTTTGATCAACCTTGTTTTGAAAACAGTTCTCCAAATATCTACTTGCTGGTGAGGCAACCCATATCTGTGGCCTCTTGCCCATTGCTAGGCAGCTCAGAGGAGCATCCTAGTCCCCTGGGGGCCATCCCAGGAGGTAGCTGGGGACAGTGACATGCTTCTTGCCTTGTTTAGTCACCGAGGACATGACACAGTATAATCACAGAAAAGAACAAAAGCAGCAGAGGGTGGATGACGCAGACATACCCTTGCTGCTGCACCCTTCACACTGATGCCTTGTTCCATCCTTTCTCTGCTTGTTGATCTCTGATCATTAGGGAGCATTGATTTCCCAGCATGACTACAGCTCCCAGCAACCTCTTTCCTTCATCTGTGAGTAGTTAATTGGGTGTACGATGATATTGAAACAAATGGATTTCAAATATATTTTGGCATGTGAGGGTTGAATGGACACCTGTAGTTGCTTTGGATATTTAGCCAATAGGACGTTGCTTTTCTACTTCATGTTAGGTATTGATTTTTCTTTTTTTTTCCCCTTCCCCCTCATTTTTCAGCTCACCATATTCCTAAATACAAAATCTGATGCTCAGGAGCTTCATGTGAATTTACAAGACTCTGATGTTGTGGAATCCAGAACCAATGAATAGATTATGCCAATCCATAAATGTAATTTTATTTCTACTGTGACTAATATTGCTAATATTGCTCCTTTCTCTCTGGAGCTTTAGGGCATTGCCTGGGAGGGAGAAGGTCTTGGTTATTCTGAGTCTGAGCCATGTGACAGCACCAGCAACCTGGGTTTGTGCCATTGCTGGTCGTGGCTTGTGTGGTGGAAGCGTCTGTACAACCCTGGCAGAAATGAAGGCTCAGCTTATTGGTTACTATAGAAAATCCAATGCCCGTAGAGTTTACCAATCCTGCCGTGCCTCTTTTTAAAGCGAGTTTAAAAGATGTGTGCAGAATATTATTAACTTCATCCTCAGGAAAGGCACACCACAGGAAAAGAAAATGAAGCTGTGGTGAAAAAGCATCTCCTTGACTTTTCTCTGATGCCCAGTATTTGAACAGAGATAAGAAGAAAAATTTCCATCCCTGCTCCCAGTCTCTTCTGCTGATTTAAATCAGCAGAGTGCTTATATACCTTGTATACCTTTTGGGTTTGGCTACTTGTGCACCAGTCTCCATCTGCAGCATTGAAACGTTTCACCTGTTCCAAACCAGCCAGATATAACTGGGGAAGCGATAGCCAAAAAGTGTGCCAAGGCCAGTCCGCGGCCATGGATTCACCCTGTGGCAGCAGTGCAGATGCATGATGCTGGTTTTATAGGCAAATCTCTTCACGTAGATTCAGGACAACTCAAAAAGCAGCTTCTGCTCGGGGCTGATGCTTCTACAGTTCTGTGTCAATAGTCAGCAGCTCCTTAAACAGCAGATTTCTGCCCTGCTTACAGCCTTTAGTGAAGGAAGCATGTGGAGCCCGATGAAGAAATCAGTCTCCAAGCCATGCAGGATGCTGTAGCGGGCGGCCAGCAATGAGAGAGTGGAGGTATAATTTTCACAGATTTAACCAAGAACAATGACACTATTTGCAACCAAGGGGCGCAGCCAAAAATTATTTGCCGGAGTGCCAATGCTCGTTCCCAAGTGGGTAATTGGAAAATGAGAACAACCTGTCAAAGATTAGTCCAATTTCTAAAGCAAGCACAAGACAGTCTGATTTTGTTTATGAAAAAGGGGCATCTAATTACAGCTCATATTTGGGTTTCAAAGTTAGTTATTTAGAGCTTTCGACTTGTATGTAAACACTGATTATCGGTGCGGGGTTACAAAGCACAGCTAAATTCCAGCCAAGGTGGGTTAACCCTGCAAGAGCCAAGCACAGCATCTCCCAGGCTGATGCCTATCTCCCCCTAACATCAACACTGGCTTTACAGAAAGCAGCTGCTAATGCTCATAGGTTTGAGGGCTACGGTAAAAACGGTTTTCATTACCATGTTTATTTTATGAGATACACAGTATATTCTGATGAGGGCTTCTGGTAGTAAATCTTAAGGTTTTGGCTTGGATTGCTTTCTTTGCATTCTGTGATAAGACTCGAGGAGTGAAGGGCAAGTGTCTCATGTGTGTCTGAAGGGGAACGCCCCATTCACTGATGATAGACTTTTTTTTTAGATGCATACAGCTGCATGGAGGGGTTGCACATCTGCTCACAGATGCCACTTTACTAAGTCACTTTTCTGTTTTTTTTCACAAACCCTTGTGGAAAGTGAAAAAAGGATGATGACATGGCCATGAGGAACATGTGCCTTGCCATGGATGTTTCTCAACAGGGTGATGGCACCAGTCCTCCCTGCTGATCTGAGTCCTTCCAAGCTCCCAACATTTGGAGTGAAAAGAAGTTTTTTCTGCAGAACACTTCGATTTGGCTGGAATTTTGTTACAGGGCGGCTCAGAAACACTCAGCAGAGGGAGGTGCTGGGGTGCTAAGTGGGTGCTGCCTCTCGCCAGCAACAGAGGAGTTACTAAATCATATCACACACTTTAAAAATGTTGTGAAGAGAAATTGGAGTGAATTTAGCTTGGCATGGGGACCTAGAAATGTGTCTCATTTTCATTGAAATAAGATACCCCACTAAAACCAGAAAATTAGGGGAGGTATCTGCTTTCCCTCTCTAAACCTCAGGTTCTTCCTTATCTTTATGTATGGTCCAAGAAGTGTAGAATGATTGTAAATGCAGGGGACTGGCTGGGCAGTAATTGCCTCACAGTGATGCCCCAGGAGGGCAGCACTGCTGAAATTCCTGGAAGGTTGTATCTTGCAGATGCAGAATGACTATCCCTATCAGTAGAGGTGACCATGGCTTTTTCTGGAGTTGGCCAAGTCACAGTGGTCTCTGTCTTGAAAGAGGGTGAAATGTTAGAGTGGAAGAGAAGAATACAGACTTCTGACTCTCATCTTGGTTATTTTATTGTTATTATTAAAGGCACCCATGGCGGTATGTAATCCTGACGCTTGGAAGGCTAGTCCAGTGCTGGGAATGTCATGCTCTCCAAGTGGTGCCCTTTGAATCATGCCAAAGTCCAGTGCAAAGCAGTCCAAGATTTGCAGGACAAGCAACCTCAACAAATTTTGCAGTGTGATGACAGGAAAATTATTTTGGTTTTACTGCATGTTCTACTTCTGTGCACAAAATTCCCTCAAATTGCCAAAGGGGATTTGCTCTTGCTCTTCCTCTTCCAGAGCAGCTATGGCCACCATCTCAGCCAGCTTGTCTCCAGGTGCAGAAAGATCATCTCAGTCCCCCTGTCTGCGTATAGGTGGGAGATGTCTCCACCAGTATCTTCATGCTGTGCTGAGGCAGCACTGCAGTCTGCAAAGCTAAACCTATCGTCTTGATGAAACATCTCCTGCCAAAGCCAGATCCAGCACTTTGAATCTATGTTCTTGTCACTGGAGCTTTTGCACATAACAATACGATGCATTGCAACTGCGTTATAAGAGTCATAAAAAAATCCTGTAACGCATAACACATTCACTTCATATAAATATTTCCAAAAAATTTGGTGATTGAAGACTCAAATCATATTGCAGTGCAGTCTTGTTTATTCCATAACATTATTTTTATTACAGGATGACTTATACATAACCTTGAATTTCAAGTTCAGTAGAACAGACAAAGTATTTGTTTAGAGGGCAGGACGAATAAAACCATTTTTTTCCCCCCTGTTTGAATTGGACAAAATTGTAATATATCCTTTACGTCACAGCAGCACCCTAGTGGTTATCATATTGCATTAGTTACATGACTTTTCAGTGAACATTATACAGTATATACTACTTTCAGTAAATAGACCAGTCATGCTTATAGTTACATGGAAAACTCCAGGAAATCTGTGATGACATTCCCTGCAGGTTAGTAATTCTACCCATTATTTATATTGGTTTGATTTGAGCTTCAAAATAATCTGGTGAAACTAGATAAGGCTCAATATTCTGTAAAAATTTTATTCTGTAAAAGCTTTATTCTGTACAACTCCAGAAATACTTTAGGCTAAATATCCGAGATTTACCAAATTCTGCTGTCAAGGGTTTTCTCCTTATACCTTACACACAAGACATAAAATCCCCCAAAAATCTTGGAGTACCATAATTGTTGATTTTTTTTTTTTTTTTAACATCCTTGTGCATCATTAGAAATAATAAATCCTTAAGTTTAGAGGAAAATATGTTTTCCACGTGGGTTGGAAGGCACAGTTCCGCTCTGGTACCAAACCATTACTAATCCCTGTACCATGTGCTCTCTGCATTGCCAGCATAACGTACAGCAACATTTGTGCTCCAGCCCATCTTTAGTAAGCGACCACCTGCCCCAAGTAACCATTACAAATGGTATTAAATAACCACTTCTCCAGCATCACTAGAGACCACCCAGCATTTGGGTAGCAACTTCTCGGCTTCAGATTTTATTGCCCAGGCAGCTCCCTGTGCTCCCAGGGGACCCATGTGCGTGCACCCACGGGTATCAGCCGAAATCTGCCCAGGTCAGGCTTTGTGAGCAGGTTACGGGCACTTTCCATTATTCAGCATATTCAGCAGAGATTTTACATGAGGCAACAGTTAAATAACACTGTGCACTTAACACATGTCTGAGCATGTCCATCCTGATTTTGCAGAGCTCTTAAGTATCTGCTTAAATTGATGCATATGCTTAAGCTTATCCCTGTAGAGTTAAGCACGAAAAGTATGTATTTAACCTTAAACATATGCTTAAATGCTTTGCTGAATGGAGACCATAAGGCCTAATCCAGTGATCATTTAAACCAATATTACATTATTTCAGTGGCTGCTGTGTGTGTCCATTCATTGTATGAGTTCTGTAGATAGATGAAATAAAATAAGCAGATGTATCAGGGTTTTGTTGATGGAGCCCTTTGTATGCAAAGACCTTTTAATTTTAAGTATTGTGCTCAAGCTATTTTTAAATGGACAGGCAGTCTCCTTTTTTTTTTTTTTTTTTTTTTCCCCCTATAGTGGTAATATCCTAGTCTCTTTTTTTCAGGTTTTTTTTGTCTGTCTTACCCCACGTGGCCTCTGTGTTCCTACAACACAGCGTCTGAGCTCCTGCTCAGCTCTGCTTAATAAAAAACCACTGTCTTGCTGGGGAAGAAACTATTTGTTAGCCCTGAGGATGTCTCATGGTGTGTGGCTTGCTGACATCTCTTGCTGAAGCAGGTGACTTTCCAAATGGAAAAAAAGGAGAAGAAAATCCTAATGGTCACCTGTGCCTCCATGCAAAGCTGGACTCCTCTGCCTGCCTGGGGGTTGCAGGAGGCATGTGTGGGGATTTCAGTTTGCTAGGGAAGTTCTTGAGTCTTATCTTGGATTTTTTTTCATAGATACATGTACCTTTTCCTTTCCAATGTGTGCTTTTGTCTCCCCTATCCTCAGTGCTGCGTCCCCTTAGCCCTGCCAGCAGCCCTGAGCCTGGACACTAAGTGCCTCTGCACCTCCCTGTCAGCCCCTTGGGCAACCTCAGGTAGCCATGGAGCCCTGCACATGGGGCTCCCCATCAGCACCATTGTAAAGACATAAAAAAGGCTCAGCTCTCATCCAGCTAAAATTCCCATGTCTCAGGTAACACCGGTAGCAGATACTGAGGAAAACAACTTAGGGATTAGGTGAGGATGGAGTGACCCTTCCTCTGAGAGATTATTTTGGTTTCCAGTGATCCAAGACAGAGGTGATATCTTTCATTTCAGCCCTGGGTGGACTCTTTGTCCATTAACTTATCTAATTGTGCCTCTTCACTGGTTTCTAGTGAGACTTCACAGTGTGTGCTGCTACACCCCACAGGTGATCCCAATGCTGTGAGCGGTGCCAGGTCCATCACTGTGCTGGAGCAGTGAGCAGCACCCCAGCAACCAGGGCTGTGGTCATTACCCCCTGTTTCTAAACTTCCTCTCAT
>JAAGNO010015726.1:0-65195 GCA_033439905.1 Ceryle rudis
CCGGCAGGTAAAACGCAGGGACAAAGCAGCGCATCCTCCCCGGGAGCGGGAGGCGCTGCCCTTTTGTTACTGCTAGTGCTCATCCTAGTTCATTGCTTTTAAATGATCCGAGCTTGTTGTTCTACGTGTAATTCCAGGAGGACAAAGGATTGCTTGTGCGATAAAAGGGCAAAGTTTTGACTCGAATCTGGGCTCCAGATTCGGGAACTGTTCGGGCTTCTTTCCCAGGACTCTGCCTACTGTTTTCCCAGGTGAAATTAAGTCATGAGTTTATTAATGCTTTATTTTCCCTCAGTTAATTATGAACACTTCTTTGTGGACAAACCCACCTACAATACAAAGTTTAAGGTAAAAGGGGCTTTCACATTGCATGAAATACCTGACACTTGTGCCTAGAAAAACGTCCCTCTCTGTGTCTCCATTTGCTGTCATAATATCAGTTATTAAGTGATAACAGGTAAGGGCTTAAGGGGTAAGGGAATTGGCTATCTTTTTTTACAGTAGTATGTGTAATATATCCTGTTATAGAAACATATGTTGTAGGTAGCACGTGGAGAAAGGTTAGCAAATTTAGTTGTGGACATTTTAAATCAAAACACGATGTTTTATTTAAGAGTATGTCAGTACTAACAGAAAGAGCTGTAGCCAATGTTGCTGTTACGTATTGTGCCAATTGGATGTATTTGCCAAAATCTGTTTTATGAGTAGAAAACTAGTTGCAGGATCACTCAGGTTATGTTATCCGAAGGAGGAATGTCGTTCTCTACCACATCACATTCTTCTCTAGCCCTGCCCCCAATTCCAGCTTCTGATGTGGACTATTCAGTAACAACACTTGAGAAAAAAAAAAAACCCTCATTAAGATGTCATGTGTTGTCAGTTTGTCAAACCTTGCCTTTGTCAGTTTCTAAAGATTGAGAGTTTTGTGGGAGAACTTTAGTTGACCATGTTCCCAGCTAATAACAAAAGCGTGATGGTCATCAAAGGCAGGGTAACAGCTAGAAAGCTTTTTTTCTCAAGTTTTGCCGAGACCACGGCTCTCAATGGAAACTTAAATTGCTTTTGTTTCACCCAGTTTGTGTGAATGACACAACTTTGCCATATAGAATTGAAATGGCAGAAGCATTGATCACGCCCTATCTCCAAAACCCCGTTAGAAAAGACAAGGCTTTGGTAATTTTCTACGGTTTGTACCAGCTGCAGTCAGTGCAGTTCTTGAGGAAATAGCTGCAAGCAGCTTGCTCAGGTGTTGACAACGTTCAAGTATTGAAACAGAACTGTGAAAGTACCTTGTTGACTTTAGTTCTGCTGAATTTGAATGGTTTCATTGCTGTCACTCGTGTTCTCATAGCCAATACAGCAGGGGGAAATAGATCCCGTGTAAATTACTGGACTCACCATTATATTGAAGTTCATGCTTGGTGTGGGAAGGCGAGCACTTGCTTACTTTTAAGGATGAGGAGCTGCAGTGACCTGGATGCTTATACCATTGACTTTGCTGGGTTGTGGGTTTGTGAGTATTAAAGCCATGCTCTCCGAGCATCAGCAGAGTTCTGGTGGGCTTAACAGCTTAACTGCTGCTATTTTGAAAAATAACATGACAAAACATCTCTGAAAAAAAGAATGGGTTTGAAGCTATTTCCATTTCTTTTACAAGTAGGAAAAATAATTGCATCTAATCAGTCAAAGCTTGTGTCAAAAGTTTTTGATAAACTGGATTCTGCTACTGTTGGATACGGGATTGATTTTTGACATTATTATGATTACATTTTAACTTATCTGAAAAAATAGAGATTTCATGTGCAGTTACTGTTTAACAGAGTTCTTCACTGCAGTAAGTAGAAAGTATGGTTATATGTTGATGCTGTGATAAGTAGCAATTTCTTGAGTCCAAATTTACGAATTTAATTTTATTACAACAGATTTTTTTTGTTATTAAGGATGTAAAATTATCATAGTAACAAAAAGCTTAAAATGAGTAATATATAACTATCATATGTATAGGTTTGTTATGGTATAAAAAAGGTCACGTGCTATGTTGTGAATTGACTTAACCACATTTTCCTAAAAAATACTGTTCTATTTCTTGAAATTATATTTTAAATGCCTCTTCTACATTGCCCTACTTTTTCTCCCACATGCTGTTAAATCTCTGAAAAGCCAGGGTAGCCTGTATCAGCACTGATACTGAATGCTGTGTAAACAAAAGAAGTAATAAAATATATTCTGAAATTAGCTCTCAGGGTTCAGTAATTGAGGGCAAGGTTTTGGTCAAATGACCTCCTGGAAACTTTAAAAGAAGATAAGGCATAGACTCTCCAGGAAGAAAGAGACTCTCCTCATAGGAATTAATACTTCTGGACATTGTCGGCCTGATTCTCATTTACATTGAGTATTCATGTCACATATTACCTAATGACCTGAGACCTTTTTAATTCAGTAAATGCAGCAGCCACAAGACAAGAATGCTGGTTAAGTGAACAGCAACAAATAAATTTTAAAAATCCAGGGAGCATTTTGAGTTTGGGTACTAATAAATAATGTCTGGATATCAGCGCCAGTGATACCAACAAGTGAAGCAGAATGGTTTTGTGTATCTATTTAAGGACTATATTTTTATTTGGCTAAAAAAAAACCAAAAAAACAACAACAAAAAAAAACCAACCAACCAAACAAACAAAAAAAAAAAAACAAAAACAAAAAAAAAAACCCAAACCAGTTATTGAGATGGTTGGAGTACATTTGAAGCCAAGAGATCCATGTCATATTATTTTACAGCTTTTCCTTTAAAATTGTTACAACTTCATAGGTTCTTTTTCTATTTCAATTTCAAGACATCTAGGGTGTGGATGGGTACTTTGCAAGAACCTTGACCCCTGGATAAAATGTGTGGAGTTAATCCTTCTCTTTATACCTTCTTGATCTTCCCACCTCCAGCATACTCCTTCCTGCCCTTGTGCAGGAGCAGTAGGGCAGTGCCCTGAGAGCCAGCTACATGCTCTACGCACAGCGGGAATTCCCCTGTGCTAGGACACTTCCTTGTTCTTAGGGCCACCCAAGCAGCTCGGGGAAGACAATCTGCAGATCTACCCTGTTGCTGGGTGTAAATATTGTACATTTGAGAACTTCTAATTGACTGAAGGGAGAATATATCTTAGAAATGAGGTCAAGGCTGAAGGAGTCCTGGAATGTGAAGCAGCTGAAACAGATGATGTTAAGAAAAGTAAGCTCAGATTCCAGATTTTATATTTGAAAACTCTGCCGTTTCAATTAGGAACATAATCTTGGTTGTGTTTAGTGCTTCTCTGCCCTTTGTATCCCTGCTTTATAAATACACTCGCGATTGTGAAGCAATCAGAGACCCTATCAGTAATACCACAGCATTTAACCTTCATCATACCAGTAACTACACAAGTAGTTATGAATTAGAAAGAAGTTCCAGATGTGTTTAAATAACATTGGTTACTGAGAGAAACCACTTAAAAAGCTAACCTTCTAGGATAAATTTCAGCTAGTAATAAAGCCCTTATTTAAAAGGTACGGTAGGGTTTCGGCAGCAGTGGAGAATTTTTTGGCACTGATATCTATTCTTAGAGCTTCACAGCAGACCAAAAGGAAAGCCTGATCAATACAGATATGATAAT
Organism: Ceryle rudis; assembly: GCA_033439905.1. NCBI lineage: Eukaryota > Metazoa > Chordata > Aves > Coraciiformes > Cerylidae > Ceryle > Ceryle rudis. The sequence goes on from JAAGNO010015726.1 coordinate 3,645, forward strand.
AAGGCAAACAATCTATTTATTACATTTAGACACCATTTGTATCTCTTTCCCTACTCTCTTGCTTCCTTCTTAATCCCAATGTTCTTTAGTGTTATTGAAAGAAAAGATTATATTAAGCTGCAGACCCTGTATATTTAATAGCATGCTGTGCATCACTCTTCACAAAGCAAGCAACGTAATAGATGGTAGCTGGTGTTTGAAAAAATGTGCTGAAATCAGTAGGTTCTCCAGAAAACCTTATCTTCTGATTATTATTTGTTACTCTTTGCTTGGGTTCTATAGCCAGAAAGCTGAAGTTAATCTTGTCTCTCCTCCTGTTACAGACAGCCCTATTCAGAGCCCTTTGATGTCAGTGTAAAGAATCCCATTTTTAGTGGCCTTTGAACCAGATGTAGTAAAAGAGCAACTGAGCATTTTGTAGGGGTTGCAATTGGGTAACTTGCTTAAAGGAGGAGAGTTCTGTTACCTATTTCTGTTTTCCCATTCTTTTTATTATTTTTTATATTTACATACCATTAAATGTAATGTAGATACTTGGTAAACAGTGAAGAGGACAAATGCCTCTGTTCTGACCATATTACAATTTATTTAGCTAAAAGCAAAGTCAAGAAGCAACTGTATGGCTGTTTTTCAGCCTTTGTAGCAGTAGAGCAATAGCACACAAATTTAATGATTCCTGCTTGTTTCAGCTATTGTGAAATTTAGGAAGGAGTTTGCATAAGATAACAAATCCTGCTGTTGTAATATACTGGAGACAGGGCTCAGATCTCTGGATAAGGAAGGCTGCAAAAATCCTAAGTGTTATTATCACTACACACCACTCTCCCCAGGATCTGAACCTGACTTCACTTCCTGGATCCAAACAATCTCTGTCTTTGTGAAAATAACAGGATTTTACAGGAAGAGAATTTTCTATAATTGTTATGTGAAACAGTTCTTTTCCTCAACATTTATTCAGGTTTGGGCATGTTACCAAACAAAGAGAATTCCATATCAAAATATGATCAATCTGAACACTTCTTGTGTTTGTAAAGAATGGACAAAGAGCTGCCAGCAAATAAGAAACTAGAGGTGGAAAACTGAGGTGGCTGTCTTGCCAAAAGAACTTAGCATATGTAAAAACAGATAAGGTAGAGAAGCAGACCACTTGGGAGGGACAGCTTGTTTCTGAAGGTGCACTGGCAGGAGTACCAAAGCAAATCAATTTGGGCAGAAGCCAGTGTGGAGGGTGATGACAAGAGGGAGGGAATGGTCTGCATGTATAAGGATTTGGGTTCTGGCCTGGTTTTGCTTCCTCAGTGGCCTGGTAGGAAACTTGTGGACACTTGTTTGTAGTGTGAGTCTGTATTCCTGGGAGAAAAGGGAGGTATAAAGATGAGTTGGAGGAAGGTGGCTAAAGACTAGGTATGTCCTTAAGACTATGGCAGGTCCTCGGACTATTGTACAAAAGCTGAAATGTGTGTTCTTCTCTGACAGCATTTCTTCAAGAGCTCCCCTTCTTGGAGTGCATCGAGCTGAAGACTGCCTGGAAGCCTTTGAAGTGGGCATTTTTTGCATTTGTTGGAAAGCTAAAGAACCAGAAACCCTGAACCAACTATCCTGTCTGGAGCAGAATCCACAAGGAGGGACATACTGGGCTGAGAGGTGAGTGTCTGCCTTTGCCCTTGCTGTGCTCCTAGGAGTTGGATGCAACAGCATGTCGTGCGCTGGGGTGTTGCAGAGATGCTGCATTTTACTTCTGCCCTTGTCCAGAGATGTAGCAGCTTGTGTGGAATAAAAGCCCAAAGCTTGTGTTGCAAATCATGTGGTTCATAGCCCTTCTGGCTGTGAAGGGAGCTTTATAACATCTGCTGGATTTTAATTAAGAGCATGGATTTTGTAAGTGGTTGGCCTCTCTGCGTGGTGACAATTCCTGTTTGCCTACTTAAGCAGTTTTGGGGTTTCTTTCTTAGTGTGGCTTCGTAATGTAAGACGCAGGTGATGGCAGAAGTTTTTAAAAAATACCTGTGTTGAACCACTGGTGTTGGACCTCTTTTTACAAACCTGCAAATGAGATAGGTGTCTTCTATCAACCAGTCTTGTTATGTAATAAGGGCAGATTGGAACAAAGCTTAATCAAATGTGCAGTAACAAAAATGTGCACAACCATAACAAAACCCCAATTTATTTATTCCTTATGGTGTGCCCAGTTGGACAAAACTGTTAAATGTACATGCAGCAAACAGTATACTGTGTGATAATAATTTATTTACCTGTATGAAGACCTGACAGGCTGGTAATAACTACCTTTATTCTGTGGCAAACCTCCTCTTCAAATTTGTGCTTAACAACATTAGTAAGAGATCAATGTTTCTGGGGATGCTTTGTAGGATAGTATAAATAAAAGTTCTGCTGCAGTTACCAGCTATTAATGAAATTAGAGTCTCCTTATTGCAACCTCTTGGTGAATCCAATTTTAAAGCCAAGTACTGGTCTGACCATTTCTTTTCCTGGAGGATCCACAGCTGAGACTCATCAGTCTGGCAACAGTCTTGACACCATGTTTGAATATATAACCTTTCCTCTCCCCAAGTAACTTATCTCTCACTAAGAAAAGACTTTCAGAGAGAAATAAACAAGTGTCTGCCTGCATGAACTAGTAAAGGAAAAATAAAATGAAAAATGAAGCTGTATTATTTAAACAGTGTGACATGACAAACTGCAAGTGCTGCTCACACCTAGCCCTCTGAGAGCAGCTTGCTCTGTTGATAAGCTTTGATTGAACCTGAACTTTTAGTTACCGAACCAAACTTTACATTCTGCAATGGCATGATGTTACAATCCTCCAGATTTTCTTCAGACCACTTGTTGGGATGAAATCATGTAATTGTCTGAAAACAAAGACAAGGCCAAGTTGACCGTCAATGTTGTGAGTGATCTGGCTGTCAGTCCTTTGGGAGTGTTCAAGTTTGGTGCAGAGGATGAGTAGTTTAAATCACTCTAGTACCTAGAAAGTCTGTGTGTGGGAATGGGGGGGCTGTAGCATGAAATCTGGGGTAATACTGTGGACTGTCTGTGCAGGTTGTGTGGCCTAGGGCTGGTGCAGGTTTAACTAAATGAGGTTAAGGAAGCTCATGCACTGCCAAAGTGTATGAGCTGTGCTCTAACCCTTTCTGCAGCGCAGGCAGGGTGCACAGCTGCTCTTGTGCATTCTAAAAATCCATTCAGGTTACAGGCCTAGTACATCTTATGGCAGAGGTAACTGTCGTTCACATCCAGGTTACCAGGTTGCTATCAGCTTCAGATGCTACTGGTAAGTAAAAGATGGCACAGATACCCGAGGTAGTCATAGATATGAAATTGATGTCTGTGGCTATGTTGTGTTTAGTCTGATTTGTTGGAAGAACAGGGGTTGGCAGCATTCTTTGTGATGGTTCAAAAGGAACAGCTCTCTCCAGAAGAGGCAGCAGTCTTCAAAACAAATGTACAGAGTTAGAAGAGGAACATAAACCTACTATACCATGGGAATTCTTAATCTGTTTAGTTGTTCTCATTGGCCAGATTGTACTTATTCTGGAGGGTCTCAGCCTCATATTCAGTTTAATAACATAAGCCTGGGAATAATAGCAATGCAGTACTTTAGACACGGCAGGAGTTCTGTACATTTTGTATGTTTAAGTGCATGTGTTACCTTCTCTGTGGCTGAAACATGAGGATAGGAAGAGAGGTAAAGTGCACCATACAACCTGTAGGAAAGTTTTGAATGCAGTCCATGTAGCTTTTGGCTTTCTCACATTTTCCACAACTGCATCTCACCCTACCTTCTCAGGGTCGGTAAAGCAAGTCCTAGTAAATCAGATTATAAGAAAAGAGTGGGTGCCAAAAAGAATGTTCTCCCCTAGCTGCTAGGGAAAAATATTGGGGCACTAACCAAAATAGGACAGGGAAGTTAGCAGTGTTTTGTGGGAAAATAGGAAAGATAATGGGGAAAAAGAATAGGTAAAGGAAAAGGAAGAGAAAAAGTCAATTAACTTTTCACAGAAGTTTCTAAGTAAGGACAACAAAAGGAAAAAGGACAAGGAATAAACAAAAAGTTAAAAACTACAATAGGAGACTTAATGGGGGAAGTAGAGAAAAGGAGTCAAGAAAAAGGGCAGAGGAAGAAAATGCAATGCTAATCTCTTTCCAAGGGTGAAGTATATCCCTCTAACAGCATGGCTATAATTTTGCTTCTGCTTTTTGCCTCTGAGTGCTTCTTTAAAGCAAATAGCTAACCAGGCACTAGGCTGTTTAGATTAGTTGATTGTCATTTGAGCAATAGGTATTACACTATTTCCCTGGTAAAAATTCTTCAGCAGCAAGCCTTTTCAGGCCATGGTTGTGTTGTTAAGGGCACGGAGAAAAGAGAGAATCTGAGATAATTTCTTATTACAATGACACTTTTCATGTATTTTAGAAGATACCTTGTGGCAAGCATTGAAAAGAGTATCAAGGCAAACTAGAACAAAAGGCAAGTTCAGCAAGCTGTTTTATTGATTGAAGGACTTGAGGGAGGGAATGAAGAAGGACTGGAATTTGTACAACTTGTGTTAACAGTCTGGCCGCATTCCTTTGTCAGTATTTTTATTGACTTTCACTTCCAAAGAAACAATGATGCTTCAAGATGTTCTGTGAAGTCTGGCTATACCTTGCTCATCTAAGAAGACAGAATGGATCACAGCTGTTCATGAGGGTCAAATGTGTGTATGCACGTTTTGCGTATACATTGCATACAAAAGAGTTTTGATCATACTTTTCTCATTCAAGAGTCCAATTGTTTCTGTGCTTTTCAAGTTTTAAATAACATCTCTTCTTACATTAGAAGGACAATCATTAAATTTGTTATCCCTGGCTCTGAAATAATTTATTGTTGTTTTGACATTTTACTCTTTTACTGTTGTATGTTTTCTCAGACTAGGAATAGAGAACTAGGGCTTTCTGCTTTTGATATTTGCACTTTTGCCAGCAAAGATTGACCTAATGTCTGTACCAGTTAAATTTAGACTGGTAGTGACTCTGTCATAATGATATATAGCTGAAGAGGACACAGGACTTGCATTCGTTTTGTGACGAATCAGAATCCAGGGGCAAGGATTTTATATATCCATCACTGTCATAGCAGTGATGGGCAGAATTCACTGTCTTACTAAAAGGTAGCTGCAAAAAAGATGATGAGAATTATTATAGGCTTCAGTTAAGTGGCATAAAATCTGAATTGTGTAATGACTTAGTTTTTTCACTTAATAGTTTTTTACTGAATCTAATATATGTTTGATCAGATAGAGATTCATTCAGATAGCTTTATTTGCTTCTAGTTACTTGGTGAAAAGATGCATGAGTTATTAGTAAATTGTAACTAACTACTGCTTTAACATATTTGCTTCCAGTAGCTTAAATCTGACGTTCTGAAAATGCACTGGGAGCCTAACATTTGCAGAATATAATAAAAATGCTAAAAAGGGTTGGCATCAAGGCTAAGGAGATGTGAGCAAGTAAAGATAGTTATACTGCTAGAAACTGGCCACCCAAGAAGATCTGGCAGAGCAAGTGAAGTATTAATAGTATTATTAATCTACTGAGTTTTACTGCCAGTAAAGTAAGTAGAGAAAGCAAGATCAAGGACAAGAAGTTATGAGGCAGTAACACAAATAATGTAACAAATTTACAGTTGTCAGAGGTAGTATGTTTGTGGTTCCTGTTACCAAACTGTGAGTATACTCAGGGACAGCAGCTATGCCAAATGTCCAGATATTGCAGTTCACAGTGGCATAGCACTGTTTAAACTCAGTATGCTTCTCTTCTGAAGTGAATCCCCATGATTATATACCGCAACCATTAGAAGCCATTTTTCATGGGTTTGGGGTGGAGAGGTGTGAGTTCTGAGTTACACTGCAGAATTCCAGTACCATGGCACTGTGCTATTGTTACTTGTGTATTTTTCCAAAAACTAAAAGTTGTTTTCCTTATATTCAGGGTAGTTTTTTTCCCAGGCAAACAATTGCTGTAATTTTAGAACGTCTCAACCCATTGAGACTGTCATTCATGTAAAGTTAGGGTCACAGTTCAAATTATTTCTAAAAAACTGCTTCTTTCCAATCCAGCACCACTCAAGGCAATGCCACAGCAGGGATTGGAAATCTCCATTGTAGTTTCTGCGTGTATTCACATTAATGCTTTGGCAGAAACATGTTAAGCTTTAATTAAGGGGTATGTTTTATTTCTAATGCATAAAAAGAATATTCTGCTCTGTCTGTGGTTTTCTGTTAAAGTTCAGATTTAGTTGCCAGTTTTCAGTGAACACTTTTATTCACTATTTTATTTTGTTGCTCTTGCCTTCCTGACACTCACTATAACTTCACAAGTCCTTCAACAGGACAAGAGGGAACAGCCTGCAGTTGCACCAGGGGAGCGTTAGATTGGATATTTGGAAAAATTTCTTCCCTGAAAGGGTTATTAAGGTTTGGGACAGGCTGCCTAGGGCAGTGATGGAGTCCCCATTGCTGGAGGGGTTTAAACAATGTTTAAATGTGGTGCTGAGGGACATGGTTTAGTGGTAACCTGGCACTGCTGGGTTAACGGTTGGACTTGATCCTAAAGGTCTTTTTCAACCTAAATTTCTATAATTCTGAGATTCACAGCTAAATAATGGTCAGTATAAATTTTTTAGTATATGTTTTTCAGAGTTCAACATCTGACTGTATGAGCATTTGGCTACACAGGCCTCCCTGAAAATGACATTGAAGCTATTCTGATTTTTAGTTTAGTGTTTAGACATCCTTTGCTGCTCACAGAATGGTTTATAATTGGGATCACGTACTCCCTTGAATCAGGAACTGAAGCCAGGATTCTCTATCTCAATAATTATCTCAGAAATCAGTGACAAACTGCATCTCATCATATGTGAGCTAGGGTCTGTCAAGGGTGATAGGCTGCTGGTCACTGCCAGTTGCTACATTAACTCGGAAGGAAGAGGAATGTGCTGGGAATCCAAAGGTACCAGCCTCTAGTGAGAGAGGAGCTTTGGCATAGAACATTTTTATTTTTTTTTAACTTGTCTGTTTGTAAGTAGTTTGTTTGTTTTCAGAATCTTCCTTACTTCCCTTTCCCCAAACTAAGTTAAACCCAAGCGAGCATCCTGTTTAAAAGTAAATAAATAAACAAAAAATCTAGCAATGTAATCAAATCTCAAGTATGTTGCTTATGCAAGTGAGCTGAACTAAGTCAGCATGAAAAAATCCAGAGTTCTGGTATTTTATCTGCTTAAGATGTAGGTTTTGGTTTTAAATTTTCTTTCTTTTTTTTTCATTGTTATAGACACCTCTGAAAAACAGTCGCTTTACAGAAACAGTACCTTTTGAGGTTTATTTTCTAACCTTCCTCAATACTGCAGTCTCCTTCTGTCTTTGCCATATCTATCCATTTGCTTTTTTCTCTTTCTATTTCTCAGGATTATTCATAATCTCTTGGGTCTATACAGCATGTCTAGGTTTATTTACCATTCAGAAACTGAAGATACATCAATATAGGAAGCTGAACCAAACCTTTCAGATTTAAAGCTTATAGAAATTTTCCATTATGGTTTAGGAAGTCACTGTCTCTTTCTGGTACTATCCTACAGGCTGGGCCAGTGGTGTTCTTCAGGCCTGTCTATTTAGGTTAGAAGCCATTTAAGGTAGATTTTTCTCATCTGTGTGAATACTGCCTCAGTGGTTCCATTTTGACTGCAAGTACAACTGAAATATAAAATAGCTAAGGGTAAGTCCCTCTAGTACAGCCTTGATTCACAGCTACCACTGAAAATAGGCTGATTATTCCCCTAAGCAGAGCTATATCTTCACTAAACCAAAAAGTTGAAAAAAGCTGCATCTTGCATAAGCTTTAGCATTCTGTTTCAGCTATATTTTGAAAAATGAATGTTTTGTTTGAGATGAATGTTTGGAGTTAAAATTCAGTGGTCTTACAGAATAAAAGCTCTGTATTTGGGGCATTTGAAATGTGTGGCTGGTTTAATTTTCCTTTTAATTTTTATATGCTGGCTGTATTTACATTTTATGCCCAGATGGTTTTCTTTAACGTCTTAGTATAACTTACATGTAACATCTTGCACCAGCGTTGTTTTCTTGATTTATGCCTCTGTGTTTGAATAGTTTGAAAACTTTGTTAGGGCACCTAATGGGGAAACTGCTTTTTTAACACTGTGGATGGCTGTTCTCTATCAACAGAAAACTGGAAACTTGTGGTTTGTGTGTGAATTGTCGGACAGTATTAGAGTCATGTTGGGCTAGATTTTTTTTTTTTTAATGGGTTTGGGTTTTTATCCTTTAAAGAAGCCTAAACCCTTTATCCCCAGTTGAAAAAGTGTTCTTTCATAGCACTTTAATAGCTCTGGAATTAAGTAACTTACATTTTTCATAATGATTTATATTCTTCCTGTATAGCAAGATGTCATAGAAGATGCTAAGGCTGGTATAGCTAAGATAAAGACAAAACTTATGAGCTGTTGATACATGTGACATGAACTATTTATGGAAGGAAAATGCAGTGTTGGGTAGAACTAGAAATGCTCTTTGAGTAAAGAAAAAGCCTGCAAATACTACTACCTATAACCATTCTGTACAAAGCACTATTTGAAATAAAATGTTATACAGTACTGAAATCTCTACAGATAATTTTAAAATTACTCTGCATCATGATATGCAAGTCAGATGTAGCATTGTAGTAAATAATTTTGTTCCACAAGTAAAACTACCTACCTTGCAATGGTAGCCTGAAAAAATCAAATGTATAGAAATCCATAACGTGTTAAGCTGAACTAGCAATTGTGAAGGTATCTGGGGAGGGCCTGAGGGGTTTTGAGATTACTTAAAAGATAATTGTGAATGAAGTTATGCATCTGGCAAAAGGAATTGACGAAAAAAAAAAAGAAAAAGCATTTTTGTATTTTTTTATAATGGGAAAGTAATCAAAATTAGACAGTGTACATGAGATTTACTGCAAATGTGCCACCTAAACCCCAGAAGCCTAAATTACCTTGCTGAAGTGAAGATCTGAGCTAGTTACACCTTGCCAACACAGCGAGAGCTTCTCAGGGAGTTGGGACTTCAGTGCAATCCCAAAGAAATGAGATCTACTAAAATAATTCTTGGTTCCACAGAGAAGAAACTGCTTCTAAAAATCTATATATCTTTGTTTGCATCTCATACCCCCTTCAGAAAGTGCTTAAAGGAAAATATTATGCTAGATTCACTATGCTGGCAAAACATAATTAGAAAACCCAAAAACCAGCAGTTTTCACTAAATCATGATTTGCAAGTAATGTTTGATTTTGTAACCTTGCACTCTACATTCAGACTTACTTTCACCTAAACAGTACCAGAACATATCAACTCTACAAACAACCTGAAGCATGATCAGATCTGTAGCTTTAGCGGCATAATAAATCTTATTTTTATTAACTACAACACTTATGTTCGCCAGGGTCATACGATCCTCCAGACCATCATTGGTAAAGTATAGATTTATTTTTTTAATTATCTTCTTATGAAAGAATCTACATTGCATTAGTCTGCTAAAGGACTATTAAGTTTTCATTACTTTTAGGACTTCTTTAGGTTTCTGCATTTTTGCAGAATAGCTTGCGTTAACCCACAAAAAAAAAAAAAGGCTTGTAGGCTTAGGAACCCAAAGAGCAATTTACTGCTTTCTCTATTTTTTATTTTTTTTAGTTTAATGTGTTTAATGCAGACTTGTGGTCTGTTTTAAGTTGTGCTGTTCTATTTTGTGCCTTTGTCTCACAGAAGATAATTCTCTCTGAGTTGCATGATTTTTCTTTCTCTCTTGGTGGAGGAAGGGAAAGTACCTGTAAATACATTCCAGTTCTGAAAGGCTACTCTTAGATGCCGCACGCAAATGGCCACTCATATATGGCACTGCATTCTCTGGGAGACAGATGAAGGTCTTATCTTGTTGGTCTGATATTGCTGGAGCGCTCTGATTCTCCTCCTCACACTGCTTGTGCTGCCAGTGTCAGAGAGGCTGCAGAAACCTACACTTCCCTGTGTGCCTGTGCAATGTTCTTCCTAATTCACATCCATGGCTTGCCTTTATTTACTGCTGATCTCACTCCCATGCCCGTTTTTCAGGCTGTTATCTCTGTTGGTTTCAGCACCTGCTCATCAACTAATCCCCTGAGCCTCCGCCACCTTTCATAGCAAGGAAAAGTACAAGAGGTCTGTTTGATGCTCTCTGCCCTAAAAATGTAGCTCTTCAGCATTAACTTCCTAAACTCTGTCCATGGCTGTGTAAGAAGGCTTTCTGTCTGAACTTTGCTCTGCAGCTACATCCACTCTCCCTTCAGCATCCCATTGCTGTTGCATTCTTGTGCTTCATTTCCTGTCCTCAATTCCTGTGCTCCAGAACAATGCTTCCTCTCTTGGGTTGCTTGAACAACAGAGCTGTCGTCTGGCAGAGTGCTATTGCTACCCTTCCTCTGCTGTTTTTTCCACAGTGACCCCACTGCTGTTTCCCTCCTCACCCATCTGATTTTGAAAATAAAGAGCCAACAAATGAATTAAAACTCTACCTGACTGTGTCCCCTTGCTGCTTTTTCTTCAATTCTTAAGTCTGTTAACTTGGCAAGCGAAGATGGACTTGGTGAATTAGAGATTTTGTGAGTAGATTGGAAACATACGCCTGAAATCTTGCACTGAAACCAGTCTTCAAGGAGATGTTGGAAGTAGTCTGATGACACAGCTCTTCATTAAATACTTTGGAATTCCCTTTTTTATCACTTGTGGAAGTTCCAGGGCTTCTCAAAAGGGCTTATTGGCTTAGGCGCAGATCCCCATAAGCATGACGAGAGTCTGAACTAATTTACTTTGAGCCAACTTGATATGCCTGTTCTCATCTTCCACTTCTTCAGTATTAACTCTGGAGAGTTTGGACAGAGCCAGTTGAGTTTTTCCTGAACCCAAAAGCATGTAGGAAGGTCCATTCAACATATAAATGTAGAAAACCAGCATGTAAATGGAGCCGAGGGAAGCAGGAACAATGGAATGAAGTGGAATGAGATGTGGTAGTGAGAAATCATCTTGTTCCTGAAAAGCTCTGTTTGCTGTGAACAAGCTAGCTGAGAAGAACTTTCTATGTTCTATGTTTGTTTTTAGTAATAAATATTTTGGCTGTCTCCAATGAAACTACTTTAAAATCTGCAATTTGATATTTTAATAGAGTAGTAGAATGCATGTAGTGAGATAAAAGAAGAGCAAACTATAAACGTATTCTGCCACTGGTCTACCTACATTAAAAAGCCTGGTTTTTCAAGCAATAACGAGGCACTAGTTAAATCACTGTTGCACATAACTGCCTTTTTTGGCTTTCTTTTCAGAAGATGTTTGAAACAAGGCATGCTTGCTACCGTCTTAACATTTATGTAGAATATGGAATATAACTGAATGATCCATTCATGGATAATTTAAACATACATTTTTCTCAATAAAATTATCTGACACTTAAAAAGAGGGAATTCAACATCCAAGTTAACAGCCTGTTGGAACGCTAGCCCTGAGTCTTCCCAGAAGAATGTAGAATGAATTTAACTTTTCAGGGGGCAAAGATATTTAAAGCAATACAAGCTATGTAAAGAGCTTGGGGATAGTCAACTAAATAGTTTTCTGTTGACTCAAGCACTCTCTTTCTTATTGTCACGCAGCATGGGATCAAGAGTGGTGGAAATATGCATCTGAGGAAGCGTGAAGAAATGGCGCTCTCTCTTTGTATATCTTAGTAGCTTTTTTAGACTCAGCCTTACTGCAACATAGTTACTGTTGCTACAGTCCAATCTGGAATCTTTCCATCAGAAATGCTATTTTGAGTACTGACTTCTAAATGTTTCCTATCTCATTGTTCTGAAATTTGTCACATCTAGAGCTTGGGAGGCAAATTAAACCCCATTTAATTTTAGATGGATTCCTTGCTATGCTAGAGACCAGATTGAGTTTTGTTACTTTTTTGGTTTAAGATTTCTATTGATTTCTGAAGCCAGAAACATTACAAAGTGGCAGAGGTGGGCAGCACAGTCATATGAACGGCTCAAGTAACTTCTCATGGGATGTGTGCTTTGTGTGTAGACTTAAGGCATGTCTTTTTTAGAAATGTTTGGTATTAGTCTAACTTTGTTTCAGCTGAGCTGAATTAAAAGTACAATGATCGCAGTGTTTCTGGAATTCCTGTTCGTGCAATATAGATGCTGCTATATAGAGAGCATCAAGCTAACTAGCTACCTGGTTTATTTGTTCCACTTAAACAACGGCAGATCTACGTCTTTCAGCTTTGTTTTCTAAACACGAGTGAAGCACATCTCTTGCTTAGCCTGTGAACCTCAGACACATCCTGAAGAAATTTCTGGACACATGAAGAGTGTCATGATTGGGAATATTCAACATGGATTCATTGCCTTCTCTGATGAATTACTACATCTGGGGATGAGGGGAGTGCAGTGGATATTGTCTGCCTTAACTTTAGCAAGACTTCTCACATGGTCTCCTCTGTCATCCTTGTGTCCTGCTTGGGATGTTGGTGTAGACAGGTGGATGCAAGAAATGGCTGGACTGTTGGGCTCAGAGAGTTACCAGTTTACTGTACCTGGAGTCCAGTTACCAGTGGAGTTCCTGAGAGTACGTCCTTGGACCTAACCTATTTAGTATCTTTACTGATGACCTGGAGAAGGAAATGGAATACAGCTTGTTTAAATTTGTACAACACTAAATGGGAGGGAGCAATCCATGTGTGTGAAGGGGGTGTTGCTGCTTAGAATGATCTAGATAGCCTGGAGGAATGGACCAGCTACACCCTCATGAAATTCAACAAGAACAAATGCAGAGTCCTGAGCCTGCAATGGACCAGCCTCATTCAATGGTTGACTGTTTGGAGAGCAGCTCTCTTGAACTGAATCAGGAGTCCTGGTGGGTTAAACATTAGCCAGCAGTATCGTGGGCCAACAGGATCCTGTGTCAACAGGAACACAACCTGTAGATTGAGGGAGGCATTTATCTGTCTTTACTCAGCCCTCATTAGACCCCATCCTGATGACTGTGTCCAGTTTCACGCTGTCCAGTACAAGAGAGATGGTAAACTTGAGCAAGTTCAGTGCAGGGTGACCAAGATGATCTGGAGGCTGGAGCTCATGAAGTGAGGTGTAACTGAGACAGTGTTCACCCTGAAGAAGAGAAGATGTCTTTGGGTTTAAATACCAGCATGCCAATATTTCTGAGCCAGTTACCAACTAGATTGAACCACACTCTTTACTGAGATGCATGTTGGGACAATGAGACACAATAGTCATAAGTTGGAACAGGAGATTCCAGCTGCAGATAAAAGGGAGGGGAAAATCATTCTGAGGATAATTATGTATTGGAACAAGTTTCTCAGAATGATTCTTGAATCTCCATTCATGGAGGTTTTAAAAATCTAACTGAACAAAACCTTTGGGTGCCTTCCAACCTAAATGACTCTATGAAATAAATAACATCCAAGCAAAATAAAAGTAATATTGTTCACTTATCTCCTCATGGATGGTTTTTTTCTGCCTACAGAAACTACCACCAGAATGTTCATCTACTAAGAAGTGTAGCGAGACAGTCACATTTGGTTTAGGAGTTTCCTCACACTAGTGTAGGTTTGACTGTCTAAAAGTTACCTCTGCACAGAATTTTTAGCTGTAAGACTGGAGGAAGGAATCTTAAGGGGAAGATCTGGAAGCTGGAAGAAGAAGCCTACAGTCAAGAACTTGGTCATTATCTGTACTGTGACTGACCGATTTCAGAGGTTTGGCAGAGACTTTCAGTCATGAACAACAGGTTTAAGTGATTGTGGCCAGGATGCTTTTCACAGCAAGGCTAAATTTCCAATTGTTAACCCTGAACACAACAGTAATATGAATGTTTGCAAACTTTTTTCTGCCTTCTGTATTTTTATTTGGATTCCTACTTGCAGAATTTTGATGCATTTTGGGCATAAGTGCAGCTGCTCTGAATCTTTTTGCCTAGTGGTTAGTAAAAAAAAATCCTGGCAAGAGTTGTTGCTTCCAAAAGCAAAATACTGGCAAATGTATGTATTTTCAGATCTACTGTAGAAACTGTCTCTTGATCATATTAACCAGGAGAGAAAGATAAGTGGCAAGATTGTTCTCCTCCTGGCTCCATTTTTTTTGCAGCGTCATTACAATTAAACCAAGAATGGTGACTTTTCCTTTTTTGAGGAGCTCTTACACAGTGTGATCTTGATGAATACAAAATGGAACATCTGGTAGACCTAGCACATAAAGGCAAAGTAATTACATTTTGGTAACTGATCCAGCTTGCATAAATTATCATAATGCATAAGCCACTGCTGTGTGAATTAAGGTGGAAGAAATAATGGAAACAGTGCATGTAGATATTGTGTCTGATGCTGTGAACGACAGGGATATCTAAGAGAAGAACTGCTTGATGGCATTCTCTGGTGACCTCCTGTGCATAGTTATTTTGTATAGTGAGTGGCTTCCTGTTAAATATCCCAGAGGAGGTATTTAGTGGATGTAACTACAGCGGAACTTTCTCTGGCTGTGTATGTCATCTTTTCAGTTTAGATCTCATTACAGGACCTATTGTTTCCCTAAAATATTTTATCAATTAGTTTCCTTTGTAAAGAGAATTCTTTCTCTGAGCATTTCTAAGCAAATTCTTTGTATCCTATGTTTCAGTCAAGCTTTTTTCCTGGTTATATTGGTACGGCATCACTGAATTTAATGGACCACATTGGTGTAATTGAGAGCAGAAGATCGGTTCCTTTAATCTTTCTGCATAAGTAATCTATTTCCCCAATCAGTTTTTCTTCCCCTGCTTGGAATTTCTTCAAATTTGTCAACATCTTCAGGGTAAGGACGTTCTCCCAGTTCTAATAGCACCTGAATTCTTTTTGAAGCACAGAACATGTTTCCGCAGGCTTGTTATTAATTATGGATATTTCCCTAATTCCCCTTCTCTGACTGTTGTCCAACAGTTCACATCTGCCTTTCCACATCTGGTACAAATGAGAAAAGTTTTTGTGTTTTTCATATCGAGCATGTAATAATGACCGTTTTGCTTTTGTTCTCATTTTCAAATCAAAGTTTGTAAACCCTTTTTATGTAATCTCTTAAGCTTTATAATATTGCACAGGATGAGGCAGCTTTTTTATGCTTTACTTAGCTATATTTACTTTCTTGCTTCTGGACAGCTAGTGATCTGAGGTCTGAGACCTTTGTATCATTTCCCTTTTGAATATTTGCTCCATTTGGAGCTCGCATAACCCACAACTAGAATCAACAAAGTTATGCAAAACTTCTTCATAAAAGGGATCAGTTGGAATAAAACCCTCTTGCGGGCTGCAGAGGCCGTGATGATGTGTTTTATGCCTGTACTGCCTTCCATTTGGGGAGCTCAATGCAAATTATTCTCTGTAAGCAACGGGAACATTAAGAGGCATTGCGGAATTAGTGGTCAAATTATTTTTTAAGAGGTGTAATTTTCCCTGTTCCTCCTTCCAGCCAACACACATAAACGTGTATGTGCACATAGCTATCTAAATTGCTGGTTGTGCCAACCTCAGAACTGCATTAGTATGTACAGGTTTTGAGATTCGAGCTAACTAGTACAGCCCTGGCTTAGCTTCCCAGTAAAGTATTCCTCTTTTCAGACAGTGGTTTCCTAACGCAGGTAGGAACAACCCTGGCTCCCTTTTCCCTATTTAGCTGCTAACCCAGATTGCTGCCAAAGCATGCTATAGGAATAAATTCTGTTCTTTTCTTTTTACATTAACCATTTTGATGGAGAAGGAGGGAGAGGTTTCTGTAATGGCTCCTTTTTACAGAGGAGAGAGGATAACAGTAGCTCATCTGAATGACCCTGTTGTACTCCCAGCTGTGTATTTGAGACAGAGTGTTTTACTTGTGAATGGACAGTGAAATAAGAAGGATATTTTCAAGAGAAATCTGAATATTTTATATACAATAAAGAATAATCGCGGAATCCCAGCATGGTGGGTTGGAAGGGACCTCTGGAATTCATCTCATCCAATCCCACTGCTGAAGCAGGGTCACCCAGAGCAGGTTGCTCAGAATTGCATCCAGGTGGGTTTGGAATTTCTCCAGAGAAAGAGACTCCACAACCTCTCGGGGCAGTGTGTTCCAATGCTCCGACACCCTTGATAATGATAAATCATAAAAAGATTTTTAAATATAAACACTTGACTGTAGCTCTATCAGTGTAAAAAGAGTGGGGAGGGCTGTTGATGGCACTTTAATTTTGCTTCCTGAATACCTCTGTAAGGTGTAAGAGGCTTTGCTTTGCAGAGGTTAAGTGTAATTCAGAAAGCTACATTGAAGCCAGACTCCATAAAGGCTTTAGCTGTCTGCATTTGTCTAGAATGACTGACCTCCTCAGCAGCGCTCCTGAACCTAAGCAGCATTCAAAGACATCTGGAAAACAAGACCACAGTAGCTTATGAAACAGCTCCACGGCTTTCATCCAATTGCTCATTTCATTAGTGGCATAAGTATCTTTGAAAAGAGTCAGAATCTATCTGAAGTAACTCACTCTGAAACACTTCCAGTCATTGCTGGACTAAGCACATACTCCTAGTGTTATATCCAGTGTTGTACTTAGAATTGTTTGTTTTGTCAGTCAGTGAAACAAAAGCATGCTACAAATGCATATACACAGAACTCGTGATGCTTGAAGAGATGGGTTGTGGATTAAATAATTGACTGTATTAAAATCACCTTGGTTTGGTTTTTAAACCCCACCAAAAGTAAGGGACTGATAATGAGACTTACATAGTGTGGTTTTTAAAGACAAAATAGTCTATACACCCATGGCACAAGAGTCCTTTTTGACTACTTTGCAGAGCACCCACAGATATGTTCAAGTGAGTTCCTCCCATGATTAACTGGCTCTCGTAGTTCTTCTAAACTCAAGGTTTACATAAACACAGAACATACTTAGGCAGTTGTCATGAGTAGTCAATAGGTACATTGACTGTGAGAAGAAAGCTGCTTTTTTAGATTTATGTACTACTTAAACTTAAGAGAGCAGCTTATAACCAAACTGTAGTAACATTGCAGTGCCCTGGAAGACGCAGCTTTCAAGTTATGTGCTTCTACGTGACATTTGTCCAGTTCCACAAGGACACTTTAAATGCGCTGTTAAATTCTCACAGTATGTTGAAGTTTGAAAAAAAAAAACCCTGACCTTTTCATCCATGTGACTTTTGTGGCACGCTGATGGTAAGTGAAAAATACAGGCCAGGAGTCTTAATGTGTAGCCATAATTCCACACAAATCTTTAAGGTGTAATTAATGCTTTAGCAAAGCTACTTAACTACGTGAAAATGATTATAATATAATGAATGGGAACAAATATGGTTGTGTAAATAAATCATAGGCAGCATACAAAACCAGATACATCTTGTGAGTATTGCAAAACAAATGTGTTGAGGTACTGCTCTCTGTGTGTATCAGTAGTGCATATACAGCCACAGGAGGACTAATTATTTTAGGCATTGTGTTTCGGGGAAGATACTGACAGACAAGAATTTATGAATAAAAAATGTGTCTGGAAAGAAAGTCTGTTCCTAATTAATATTATACCTAAAATAAGAAATACTTGCTTTAACTGCTCCTGAAGTTCCCAAGTGATGAAGAATCTATAACCTCGCTGGCTTCTTACATGCTCAGTTGCTCCTTAAATAGGAATAGGAAGCTTTTCTTAATATCTAGTTTATATGCTGCAAATTAAGCCTATCATTTCATATCCGCCGAGAATGGATGTGGAAGACAGATAATTGTGATAATCTTCCCACATGCTACTGAGCTTCCTTGTGCATATTCCCTTAATTTTGTCTTTGGCTAGCTAGCCAGTGCTTGTTATCTCTTCTCATAAATTATGTATTCAAGGCATATCTTCATATTTCTTGGTGATCTCTGGGCTTGCTCTGGTTAGTTCACATCAATCTTGTCCACCCTTGTTTATGAGCTGGAGTTTGCCGGGCAGATCAGTGAAGTACTAATCATTAATAAGACCTAATGTAAAAAAATTGAAGCAATAAGAAATAGTTGGTTCACACCTAAAGAAGGAAAATCTGAAACATCCCCTTATTTACAGTCTATTTGAGTAGATGTAGGTGTTGAATATAGATCTTATCGGTGATCAGCATTTCTTATTAATTTGCTTCCTTCGATAGAAGGAAAAAGTTGATGAGATGCAGTCATGTGCAAAGAAACTTCAGATTTGCTTCTAGCAAAGCAATGATCCATCAGAACTGCTGCTGACTTTGAAAGATAAAGAAACAGATTTTTCTCTGTGCCTGGTGCCCTCATGTGGCTTTGATGTTCAGCTTCTTGCAAATTAATTAATACATCACTGCATGGCTGATACTTTACTGTGTAAAAGGTAGCGAATAATCTGCCTGTAGAGCCTTGTATGCTCTGTGAATGCAGAGTCTTCTGGAAAGCCCAAATCCGCCATTTGCCATATGGCCCATTGGATTCGTACGCACAGACCCCTTGAGTTCTCTAACTTAAACCAAGAACATTTCTGACAGTTTTCACTCATTGATGTACGTGATTCAGGCATTGCTCCACCAAGGGGTGTTATGGCTAAAAAGATTTGTGCCAGAGTCACTGCTTTCTTTAGTGACACTTCCAAAAATGCCACCTTGGACCTATTGGTGCTTTTAAAGAACTGTTTTTTGGGTTTCGACATTGGGGGGTCAAATTTTTTTACTGTATACTGAGCTAAAATATCAAGGATTACCTCTGTCAGGAGCTAGAATTTTAAACGTACTGTCTTGGCTAACTTCAAACTGGTCCATTTTTCTTACAGCAGCTGTATGACAAAGAAATCTCTCTATTTAACGCAGTAAAATATACACGGGATAAATGTTTCTTTGCACAGTACTTCCGAGTCTGTCATTAGAGTATTTCTAAATTACAGATCTAGAAAGTCCACTTTAAAACACATCATCTAGCTACAAACATTAGCCAAAACCAAATTATATAGCGTATTCATTACATGTCCATAAATTATAATAATAAAAGTCTCGCACAAACGAGGTGAATATAGCTGCTGTGGGGACTGCTGCTGTGGCTGGATGCAGTGGCTTTAATGCGCTGTGCTTTCTGAAGGTGGATGTCAAAGCTTTTCTTTACAGCTGGCTCAGATTTAATAGGTATGCAATTCTTGCATGAGCTCTAAAAAGCTATACATTTTCAAGAGACTTCGAAACCTTTGAAATTTTACTATGTCAAAATTCTGATGAAAAAAATTCTGATTAAAATTCTGAAAAAAATCTAATTAAAAATTTAAAAAACAAAACAAAAAGAAAGCCCACTTCCTAGTCATCCGTGCTGCTGTTAACAAAGATACATAGAGAGTTTGGAAACAAAGATGGAAAAAGTTCTGAAGCAAAAGCAGCTGCAGCCAGGCACAGGCTTTTTCGTTAGTCTGGTTATCTAACAAACATACTCAGGCAAGTAGCTACGTGACAGCAGTCTTAGAGCCTTTCATAAAGCTATTGCTTTGAGCACCGTGACTGGGAATCTCTGCAAGCACTGTCTTTCTTTTTATTCTGCTTTTTCTACAGATTCAGAATCCAGCTGTAACTGTGAGTGATTCCATCACAAAAACGTTCCAAAACTTTGAATTGTTCAACATCGTAACACTATCGATGGCATCTCCGCTGCTTCCCTCTTCCTCCTCCTTTTTCTCTGAAACTGGAGTTACGTTAGCGTACTTCTTCAAATTCACACTATTTAAATTCTTTGCACCAGGGATTCATCCAAATATCTCTTCAGTTTGTGCTGGAGCCCAAATACTGAACAGAGAAAGAAAGATTTCAAGACAGTTTTTTCTTTGATCTTTCTTGTTCTTGCAATACCAAACCTTGTGAAACTTGTGATATTAGTGATGTTATCAACATTTGCCTTGCTATAATCTCTCTCAGAAGTTTCACGAGTAACACAGTAGTTCTTCTGCAAAGTGACCATGAAGTGTAGCAAAAACCCCAGCCCAGTTCACTGTATTTCTGAGCTGCAAATTCTGATCACAACCCAATTGCTTAGTACTAATACTGTTGTTATAAAACCCCAGCACTTGGTAAATTAAAAGTAAAACAGGAGAAGAAAAATTCGTAATTCCCTAAACTATTATTCCTAGATTTTTTCCTTGAAGTGTTGACACCAATTATTGGTGTAATTGGTGTAATGTTGTACCTGTTTTAGAAAGGGAAAAACATCTTTCATTGTTCATGCTCTATTCTGAAAGAGTAGATTTTTTTTTCCCTACTGTGTTCGGTTTGGTTTTGGTTTGGTTTTGTTTTTTTCCACACGTTAGAATTAGGAATTGGGGTCATATTTTGACCACAATTTTTGTTTTCTGTACCATAATTTGAGGCTAACGGTGAAGCTCTGTATGGACGACATCAAGTTTTGTCAGGTTTGTAAGACACCTGAAAACACAGGAATTGCATGTGATTTAGCACTTGCTTTATCTCTGTCAGCTCTTTTGGCACCTTTTTGCAGAGATACATTTCTTTTTCCCATGTAGTAAGCTAGATTTCTTTGCAAGTATGATCTATATAAGCTTACCTGTGCATGACTAAAGTAAAAGCAATTCCAAGTATCCCGCGCAGGTTAGTCCATAAAACCCTGCATACTATCCACAGTATAAGAAGGGTAGAAGTTTAACTATAGATTTTTACTATAACAGAGAAGTGGAACGATTTTAATGTTTATCAGTTTAATCAAAAAGTGAATACACTTGGTCAAATTAAAATATCCAATTATTTATTCACATAGAAACCAGTAAACTTTAGGGTTCGTGGCACAAAACTTTCTGTTAAAAAAAGAAAACAAGCTATGCCATATAGCTTCTTTGTTCTCAGTAAAATAGCATCATTGCAATTAAACATAAGATTACAATAAAAGTGTAACATTCCAGATTACATAATTTGGAGCACAATGGTGAATATAATGAGAATATCCTTGTCAGAAATTTTACCACAAGGAAATATCAATAGCTAACACCCATATTCTCCAACTAGAAATCAAGAATATTTAAGTAGATCTTGGCATAAAAGGCACAAAACACAAAGCAAAGCATGCTTGTGTCATTTGTCACAAAGAAGCATTGACATTTGTGCAACATGGAAAAAGATCAGCATTTTTCCAGACTCTTCCAGTATCACGGATACTTAGGGCAGAGATCTTCCCCTTAATGCCGGCCTATCACTCCCATCACACACAGATGACAGTGATGACAAGAAGAGAGGAGTATATAGAAAAGAATACATCCATACCGTCCTAGGAAATCTTAGCTCATGGGTTAAGGGAGCTGCAGCTATTGTATTGTTAGTAGTAAATAACTCCACTGCAGCTGTTTAATAATACAACCTCTGGCAGCTAGCACTTGTGGGAGTTCGGTTAGACTGGTGGGAAAGTTAATGATGCTGGAAACCCCACGTAAACACCAGTTTACCACTTGCATTTAAATGTGTGATGCCAGCTCCCTCTTTGCTTCAAATAAGCTTTTTTCAAGAAGTCTGAGTCCTTCAGAGAAAGGCATTTCCAGAAGACAGTGCTGCCTATTGCACAGAGGAATGGCTTTTCTGATTTTAAGGTGCTTCAGAAATACAGATCAAACATCCATGGTATTCCTTCTGTAATGGGCCATCATACAAGCATCTTGTTAGCAGCCTATTTGCTATATTTCTATAATGAGCCTGTCTTCATCGTCACTACTAGTGTCATCATACTCAACTCTGGTTTGTTTCCTCATCATCTCTAAACCTCTCTTTTTGTAGGTCTTGGAAGGTGTTGCAGAGTAAGCCTTGAACTCGGAGCACCTGAGAGTAACTGGGGGCTTTTTAAAGGTAGTAGTGGCTGTTTCGTGCAGCCTTCCGTAGCTATTGGACTGCAGGTGGGTTCCATTCTTGTCTGCTCTTCTGTGAAGGTCAAGGATTTTTTGAGAAAAGTTTGCCTGTTCTGTGTGTTCCATACTGGGTAGTTTAGGCCTCGTGACAGACTCAGGAAGAGATTCTGCTTTTGATCTGAATAAACGTGAACATCCAGGCTGGGAACTTGGAGCTGAGTTTTCTTTTGGAGATGAATTTGTGTTTTCTTCAGTTGGAGGTTTCTCCCTTCCTGAGGCCTGGATCACTGGGTCTAACGTACCAAATCTTTGACTCTCGGACTCTACATTTAGTAGGTTTCCCTGACTTGCCTCTAAATGTAAGGAAAGAGGACCAGTAATCTCTGAGTTTGTGCTGTCAGGTTGGTCACCTGTGCCTGTATTTGTAAAATCAGAAGGGCAAGATGAAAAAGATGATGACATTGAGTCACTCGGAATGTTTGGCTGTGACTCCCCTGGGACTGATCGCTGAAGGACAAGTGGCTGTGTCACTAAGCAGCAGATTTCCACATCACTGCTGACTTGATGCATGGATGAATTAACTGTGGATGAAAAGGAATGGGCTGTCACAGATATTTCCAGGGGAGCTGCAATGTTCTGAAAAGAGAACTTTGTTCTCTTGTGTTCCTTGATTTGCCCAGAAGTGTCCTGTGGAAATTAAAAGGGGAAAAAAGTTTAAAATTTTTAATCCAGAGCAATTCCATGCTTCATAAAAGTACAATGACAACTTAAGTTGGCTGTATCAGTAAAAACCATTCACCTCTGCTATAACTTGTATCAACTCACAGCAAGCATAATGTCAATCTTTATTTATACAACTGTGATTATGTTTGCACTCCTTTTTTTTTTTTCATTACTGCAGACTAAGTGACTCATCTCTCTTTTGACGAGAAAACTTTTTCTTCCTCCCAGTGTGTGGAGGAGGTGTAGTAAAGGATGTATTTTTTCCTCAGATTTTTTTTTTTCCTTGGGTAGGTGACAGACCATGCTAATAATTTATGGATGATAGGGGCTAGGGGTTTCAAGCTGCATTCTTATGTACTGTCTGGGATGATGTTCATTTCATTTAGATATATTTTTATATATATTGCAGTGATGTTTGTGCAATGCAGGGGGAAAGGTTTGTGATGAATGGTAAGACATATTATCATGTCCAAGGTGGTGAGATATGTGTAGGAAATAAAATTATTTTGTAAAAAAACATTTTAAGGATTAGGTTCCTAAATATGACACTGCTTATACTAGTCAAAGAACCAGCAGTCGTGCCTTGTAAGAGCACCCTGGCTCAGGGGCTTTTGTCTTCACTTGTGGCCAGCAGCAGTCTAGGGAAAAGTATAACGAAGGTAAGCGGAGAATACTCACAGCCGCTGTGCAGCTGCTGCGTGCGACAGCGCGGCACGTGCAGGTGTGTTTCAGGTCCCTTCTAGCTAATGCAGCTACTGGTAGCACTGGGACCATGGACACACTGCCTTCCCCAAAGGGCTAAAGCAATTCAGCTGCAGTGCTGGATACACGTTCTTCCCACCGCCCCCGCTGCGTGGCCATTACTGCCCTCCCCACTCTTCCAGTTTCAAGCTGACTGTCGCAGGCTACTCTGTGCTACATCGACTGGCACTTCCCACCGGTGCTAATCGATCCTCTGACAGCAAGCAGGAGAAACATCCTTTTCAGTTGATACAAGGTTAATTGTTCTTTTAAAAATGTAATTCTAACATTAGTAAGTTTTCATTTTATTTAACCCCAAAATGCTTGTAACACATTTTTAAACAAAATCTGTGATAGAAAGTAGTCTCGACTTGAAGTTTAAAACAGCTGAATATAAATCAAGTTTTAATAACCAATATATATTTTTTCTTTTAATAAAAAGTAACACAAGAATTAAGGTACAATACCTACTTTTCTATCCGTTTTGTCTTTCTGTTTAACATAGTTTAGATTTTCAGTATGGGAAGATATTCCTGAGTTATTCTTTTCTTCTTTTTTCCATCTGCAAAGTGGCTTATCTGAGGTGGAACAAGATGTGTCATTTAGCTGGTGTAGGTAATTTTCTATTGAAAAGAGGTGGAAGAAATTTTTTACTTTTTTAATGCCTCACATATTAGAATTTGCTAAATTTCTCATCACATCACTAAACGAACTTCCAAGGTTTTACAATTTTCTGTAAATTTTTATCCTAAGTCTGATACATTTTCTTATTACTTACATGCGTTTGGTTTGGGTTTGGTTTTTTATATTGGCCACAATAGCTATTTATATCTGCTATGAACGAACACAAGGTATGGTCCCTGCTTCCAAGATGGTTGTGGTATAAACATTATTTGCATTAATACTACTCATTAAATGTCACTGAAACACAGAAAGCAAGTCAATACACCAGACTTCACACTGCAAACACTCAGTCTTATTTCAGAAACTAAAACTGATCCGTCTAAAAACTGTTCAGGCTTCTAGTGGAAGGTTATTTTATTTCTTTTTAAAATGCCTTTCCAATCGTCAAATTCACGTATGTAAGTACGTATATGAAAATCATTCTATGTTTCGTTCTGAAAATGTGTGAGATGTTTGTATTTTTGCTCGCAGAACATCCTGAAGGACAAAAGTGGTTTTGCAGTTCAATGTGGAACGGGTGCATATCGGAGAAACTGCTGATGTTCGTTCTCTTAAAAAAGAAACATTCGATACATTACAAAAATATTCAAAGTACTTACCTTGTACCTTTGACTGAGGAGAATGGCACTTCTTATACTTATTAAATTTCCAGGGTTGTAATGAATAGCCCTTTTTCAAAGCGTCCAGCGTTCTATTTGTGAAACAGTGCCGCTTACTTAGTCGGTTAATTTTCAACTGAGCATATCCATGACCGTGCCTCCCTCTGTACCTGCATTGCCAATAGCATTGAAAGGGTAAACAAGTGCGTGTGATTTAAAAGCAGCCAGAGTAGAATAATACCACATCGTCAGGTAAATTTCAGTCTATCTGCAATTTACTTCTGTGGAGATGTTTATGTCGGGGAAAAAAAAAAAAAAAAAAAAAAAGGACTTTAGGCAAGAGACCTGTAATTATTTCCTTAAATTTTTTCTCAGTAAGATTCAGTAAATCCTTGGTTTACTAAGAGAAAAGGATTCAGGAATAACAGATCCTTTTTCCTATATCTGTGTTTGGGGTATTAGAAAAATGTATTACATCTCCTGAGTAACAGCTTGGCCAGTTAGCTACTAATACATATAACCTGAGCTAAACTGAGCTCCTGTACTTACTTGATACAGCCAAGTAAATACATTCTTAGGTCAGCAAGGAAAAAAACGAAAACCAAACCAGAAAAAGAGAGAGAGAGAAATGAAAACAAAACAAAAAAAAAACCCAACAAACACCTCCCCATAAAAACAAAACAGAAAACTCCTGCACAAATGTCAGCAGACCAGATAACATAGACCCGAGTCTTCTGGTTTTGTTCTTACGATCCTTCAAAATTGCAGTGCTGTTTGCCAAACTAGACATGGTGATTGAGTTACTGACACTGATTTGTCCACAAGGGAGTCACTCTGTCTGATTTCAGTCATGAAATAAAGTGGGAGGGAGGGATGTACACAATATGTGTTTCTTATTGAAGCAATTCATCAGATGTTCTGCTACCCCACACTCTGGGAAGATTAGAGGCTCAATCTTCCACTGATATGAACAGCCATTAAATAAGGAGAAACTGTGCTGATTGATACAATGTGCTTTTGATAGCTTTACACTCAAATTCTTCATGCTTTTTCTTTAAGCCAAATGATCCTTCACGCTACAGATGGTTTTGTTAGTTTTTCTTAGAACTTGATATTTATTCTTTTGCGTTCCTTTGTGAATACAAGTTCAGGATACAGATCTTTGGAGGACAGAAGGGTCTCGCACACTGCTTTTAGCTGTAACAGGATTAAAAACTGAAGTATTTTGGTTCCCTTCAAACAAAAGTAAAGGCTGACAGTTTTGGCAGATAAGAATCATTTCTAAAGCATAGTGAGAGTCAGCTGACCAGTCATCATCTTTCTTTGGTGCATTCCTGTTTTGCTTAGAAAAGTCTGTTCTGGATAGTAAACAACATACTGGTATTTTTTATAGTTTACCTTTGTGGAACTGCAGCAATGTGGGAATAACTCTTTTTAAGAGATCTATCTTTTCCCTCAATTTTGACAGGGTTGAATTCTGGGGATGACTTTTTATTTTCTGTGGGTTTTTTACCCTCATTTTAGCAAAATTTTATCTGCATCTAGGGAAGCTGAAACCCATATCCTTACCATTTTGGGGTGACTTTAATCTTTTTCTGCTTCTGGCTCCTCTTGAGTTTACTTGTTGTGAATTTTTCCTTTTTGCAAACTACCGTTTTCTTCATTTGTTCTGAAATGTTTTTGAAAGCACCACCAGGAGCTGCTGAGCTTAACTGTTGAGAATATTGGGAAAAAAAATGAAGTACATGAAAATTGTGAATTCCATGAACTGGGAGGCTGGAAATCTATGCTCTTTTTAAGTAGCACAGAATAGCATAGTAGTTAAATAGCACAGCTCTGCATTTTTCCTTGAATTTTTGTGTTAGCTTTTTCTAATCACTTTGTCCATCTGATTTTATAAAATCAAATTAAAACAACTCACTGCTTTTCTGGATCTATACAGCATTAGTGTATGTTCTGTCATATTCTTCCTCCTACATAAAAAGTAACTTAGTCTTACAGAGCTGTTCTAGGATCTGTACAGATAGACTGGTCTAGCTCCACTTACCTAAAAAAAGAAAAGCTTTCAAGACTTAAACATTTTACAAAGTGTTAACACAGTTTGGTTTCGCTGACATTTCAGTGTATCTAACCGATGAGAGATCTGGTACGCAGTCTGTCTTTGACACCAAGTATCTCCAAGCATAACAAAGTCTTGACATTAATGGTGTACTTAACTCCTACTCTAATGCAAATACTCATTTTAAATGAAAACAATGACATGCGTGTGCTGTTACAGAAAAACAGAAAATATAAGGAGAAAAAACAAGAAATAGAAATATACTCTTCTCACTAGAAAGCATTGCTACTGAAAGTTTTAAGAAACTTAAATATTCATACAAAAGTATGTATTTTTCATGCAATTACTTATTCAAATGAATGTGTAATTTAGCTTATCAAAGCTTAAATTGTAAACTCTGTATTGACAAATGCCTATAAATTTCCATAAATGTAGTACTGGTAGTTCTTTTCTAATAACCCAGGCTGGGAGGGTCAGCCAATTACCCCCTTTAGAGAAAGGAAACAGGATTATTAATGTTACCTCCTGCATCTGTTGTCCTTTAGAAAAGGATGAAACCAACGTTTTTAAACTCCTGTTTGTTAATCCGTATGCCACAGTCTTGCTAATATTTTTCATTTTGAAAATAGAAATATCGTATTTTGACAGGGTGATTTCGTTGCCAGATTCCTTGTCAGAGGTGTGCATGGAAGAATAAGCAGAGTCTGCATTCCCCTTCTGCTCAGCAGGCAGAGGAAGGCTCCTTGTTAGGCAACACCAGGTTAATCGAGGTTCAGCATTTAGTGATGGGAAGGTGCTCTTCATGCTTGATACTGTTAAACCTCTGGGGCAGCCAGTCAGATTATTGTGGGCTAGCACTGGGAATTCTCTACAGTGAGTGGTGAGAGTGTGGCAATAAAAAGTGCCAAAGGAATGGCAAAAATAAGTGGGGTTGTCTGTTGAGCTCTGAGAGTGCTGCGTAGCCTGCAGTGTGATGTCCTTAAGAACGCAGGAACTTCCACCTTCATCCCATCCCATGATGGCTGGCTCTGCAGCCTTGCTAGAAGCTGATGTCATTATTACAGAGTCACTTCCTGAGCAAAGATGATGTAATACCTTTCTCTCTTCCTTGATGTCAGCTGATATGAAAAAACCACTTGTATACATAGATGTAAAGCATATTTTCTTCTTTGGGGTCTGTGTAGAGGAAGTATTTACGCCCATCCACTTCTCTTCTGTTTGTCTTTGATAATTCAATTTATTTTTATTCTGTTTGTTTTTCCAGACATCTCTTACTATATCTTGCTGCCTCAAGTTTTGGTTACAAAAGGTGTTATCTTCTGTGGTTGAGACACTTGCTTCTGAATTGACTGGTAGACAAAGCACTGGAGTTTTCCAGTTTGCATGTATGTTCCATCGTAGTTCTCCTTTGCTGGGCTTTTGTCTCACTTCAGATTTTACCGGGGACCAAACCACATCATTAGAATGAGAACTGAGTGATCTACTGCTGGAAGAGCGAAGGGGGGTGGTTAAGGTGTCTGTCACAGATGTGCAGGGTGTCATCTTCTGTTCTGAACTCAGCAAGAGTGACAAATCTGAGTCTCTCTTCTCCTGAGGCAATTTAAGGATATATTTTGGAGGAAAGGCATTTTGTTGTGGGACTGGAGGCAAATGACCAGACTGCAGATGATGAATTTTAGAAGACACATCAACAGCATTGTCACTGAAAAGCGGTGCTTTTGCTCCTGTTTTCACAAGACATGTGTTGACATCTTTATCTGTTGCACTGTGCAAGGCAAAAGAGTTGCAATCACTTCCCCTTAGTTCAGGCCCTAAAAATCTCACAAATGAAGCTTTTGAGATCCCTGCAGATTGTGAAAGAAGGTTAATATCACTGTAATTAAGAGCTTTTGTGGGGAGTTTGGTTATTTTCCTGGATTCCATGTTCTCAGTACCTCCAGTGGATTCATTAATTTCTGTGCTTAATTTTTGCTCCTCTGCTTTACTGGAGAATTTTACTGGTGCTGTGGAAAGACACCGAGTGCTAGTGCAATAGACTCTCTCAGCTTCACTTACTGTATTGTTTCCACTACTGGGACTAGGGCAGGACTTTGAAACAATGCTTTGTGACTTCTCCACTTCAAATTTTAGCTTTTTTCTTTCTGATGGTAAATTCTGTGATTTCCCTGTGGCTTCTCTGCTGTTGTTGCAATGGACCCACGGGGGTGCCAGGGTGTGCTGGCCAGTTTCCTTATTCCTGCTATGGTTTCTGCAAGTGTTTGAAATGCTTCTACAGTCTGATTCAAATGTACTAGATTCTTCCCCAGGGCTTGGCTTTTCACATTCGCTACCCTGTACTGTAAGGCAGTTGTCATTCCTTCTGTTAGTGTTCAGCTGACACTTAGTAGTTTGAAGCCTGAGCTCACACCTGCTTGGTGCCAGTACTGTGCTGTCGCCAGCTGTGTATTTATCTCTGTCACTGCCACTGAGGTCTTGGGACGTTTTGCTCTTCACAGTACGTGCATTAGCGTTTACTGAATGCGATGTCTCCATTAGGTAAGTGACACTGTCTGTGGCTTCCTCAGAGGACATGTTCTGTAGAATATGATTACCATTAGTACAGTTTTCTGATTTACCAGTGTTTAAACCTGTTGTCACAAGGGAGGAAAGACTGTCACTTTCAGAGCTCCTGACATCTCTTTCCTCAGTAATTTGAGTACTGCTGACTGATTCCTTTGGATTGGGAGTGAAGCTTGTAATATCCTTCATCTTATTCCCCCTTTGTTTAATTTTCTTGGCATTTTGACTGCTTTTCATTCTTTGGTAGATCTTCTTAAATGTTTCGTCTCCATACATTTGCCATTTTTCTTGTGAGAACATCTTTAACTTCCTTTGTTTCTTATTTTTAGCACTGATTACTTGTCCAGTCCCAAGCTTTTTACTCCCTTGCCACTCCTCTGATGGAGGAGGGTGATCAACTACATTACTTAGTGGCAAATCATCCACTGCTGTTTGTCTGACTAGAGCTCGGGGATGGCTGTTAGGAAAATCCACTGAATTTGTAGCAAGATTGTTGCTAGGCAGCAACCCAGCAGTGCTTGCATTTACAGACTGCTTAGTAAGAGAAAGCGTTTTTGAGCAGCCTGCTTTGTCATGTACCATCCTTGTGCCCTCCACAAATGGCAAAGAGTTGCTTCGTGTAACAGGCACAGTGTCGATCGTTGTGGAGAACTGGGTGGGAACAGAATGAAAAAACATTGGCTTGCATTTTTCTAGGGGTGCAAAGGTAGATTTTGCTGAACAAAGGGGAAGATTCTTTTTCCTATTTACATCACAAGTTCTGATGTCAAAATGGAAAGAGTCTTTGTATGTATAAGGCATTGGCAAATCGATGCTTCCCTGTTTAGAAAGGACAGTTTTTCGGGGCCTAACGTTGTCTAACTGGGTGTCATCCACCACACTTTTGTTATGAGAAATAAGTTTTGAAATGTGTTCTTCCAGCCTCTTTTTCTCTAGCATCAAAGCTGTAGCTTTTGCAGCTGTATCTAGCTTTGCACTGCTTCCGGAGGTACACCTTAAGCTGCTGAAGACAGTTTCATTTTCCAGTTCTGTGCTGTGTTCATGGAGACTATGCAATGGGCTGGATGATGCCATCTGTTGTTCTGTGCTGTCAGAGCGTGACAGATACCCTGAGTCAGTGCTCTCACACTTCTTTAGCTTGCAGTCAAATGGTTTATAATCCCACTGTTTCTCTGAAGAGGTTGCTTGCTGCCTTTGCAACTGAATATGCTTACTGGCAGTTGGAGTTCTTTGCTCCTGTATCTTCTTTCTCTGGCACTGACCATTTGGCAAAGCTCCTGGAGATGATAAACTTTGAGGCTCTCTTTCAGGAACCCCCTGATCAGCCTTTGAACTGGAGGACAAATTGGTTGTTTCTTGATTTTCAGAAGCAAATGATGAATTGCTTGTTGTGGGCAGTGAAAGGTCATGAAGAAGTTTCTTAGTGTCCGTAACAGCACCAGTCTCTGAGCTCACTTGTTTCGTCTGTATCCCTTTGTCTTCACAGGTGCTACTAAGTCGTTTGCTGCCTTGATGTGAGGTGATGCTCTCTGTTGATTTCTCATTTTGCTCTGATATGACACTGTTATCAGAGTCTGAGGGCAGTCTGGTATTGTTGACATGTGTTTGAGTTCTTCTGTGTTTATACAAATTGCTTTGGGTTTTAAATGCAACACCACAAGTGGTGCATGGAAAGGGCCTCTCTCCTGTGTGAGAGCGAATATGTTTCTCCAGGACACTTGGCTTCAAACAGTCTCTCCCACAGTGTTTGCAGATATATTTCCCAACTTTTTTGGATTTTCCTGGGCTTCCAATAGACATATTTATACAAGAATTTGGTGATGATAAAACTGGTAAAGTGCTCACTATGTTCAATGTCAGAGTTTGCCCAAGTTGTTTCTGAAAAAGTGACTGAGGCTGATCTGTGCCTTCTGAAGGAACAAGTGGATTCAGGATTAGAGGTATGTTACTGCTGTCTAGATTTAGACAGCTCCTGGCAGTCACTAACTGACTCTGTGGCTGAAAGCACGCTGCCTGGATGGGCTGGTACAGCGGTATGGTCAGGGCTTTTAGATACACAGGCTGGGACAGGGCTTGTTCCCGCTGAGGAATCCCACTGCATTGGCTGAGCTCTGGAGAACCCTGTGCAGGCTGAAGAGAAGAGGTTGGAACTGGTTGATCTGCTAGTGCAGCTGTAAAACCAGGCTGCTTCTGTGCCTCCATTGCAAAGGTTATCTGCCATAGGCTCGTGTATCTGTAAGGGAGGGGAAACAAAACAAGTAGGAATCTTCAGATAGCAAAATAAAACAAACACTTTCAACTGCTGGACTGAGAAAGTTAGCAATTAAGCTAGGTATTGAAGTTCAATGCAGTGTAAAGAACATGAACATTGCACTTAAAACCTACAAAAAGTACCCAAAGTGTCAGAAATAAATCCGAGTCTCAGATTCAGAGGTTCTCAGCACCCCAGAAATAATACAGTTTTAATTTTCTGGAACTATATTCCCATTGCATGTTTGTACCATGCTTTTTAATTTAATAGTTTAATAAATGTTAATATAAAAGCACAGAACAAATAAGGTTTAGAAGGGACCTCAGGGGGTCTCTGGTCCAAACACCTACTCAAAGCAGAGTTAGCACTGAGATCAGATGAGGTTGCTTAGGGTGTTATCCAGTCTGATTTTGAAAACCTCTGAGGATAGAAACTGCACAGCTTCTTTGGGTAACCTGTTCCAAACACAGGACATTAAACATGGCTGCATATTATCTGTGTTTACCCAGTTTAAGTAACCTAAGGCTAAACACATTGCAACAAGTGATGCAAAATGAAAATATGTGAACAAAATGAAGCTGATGTCCTGTTTTATAAGTGAAAACAACATAGAAAAGATGGTATCACACAAAAACAGTGGTATAAATTAAATGTTTGTTCAAATTCTTATTCAGCTGTACTCACAGCTCTGTACTATTGGCTGTTGTGAATAATAGGCTGTTCTTGTGCAGACAGTCATAAAAAACCCATCTGAAATAGTAAGTGGCTAAATGTGAAATCTGCAGTTTGTTGCCTCACTGCATAATCTGTAGTGGTGTTGTGTACCTTCCCTGGATAGGTACATTTTAATAGCTAATCATTACTGGGAGACAGTAAAGAAAATACTAAAACATGTTTGAAATTTAGTCTGGTTCCATATGAGACACACACACTGTGTTATCCTTGTTCAAAGCAAAATCTCTGTTGCACGGAGTTTCTGAGAATTTTGCAAATAATTCACAGAAAGGAGAAGTGGCAAATTTTATATAATTGGTTTTGGAGTATTCCTCAGTTACTGTTAGAACAGTTAATAAGGCAAGTAATTAAGAGCAGTTAATTAGAGCTGGAAAGTGAATATGAAGTTGGATGGAGATCCAAGAGTTCAGCTACTTCACACTGAAAAAGCATCTTGCTCATGGCATATGAAAAAATGGAAAAAAACCTTTCTGTTAATGATCAAGTG
The DNA here is from genome assembly GCA_033439905.1 of Ceryle rudis. Lineage (NCBI taxonomy): Eukaryota > Metazoa > Chordata > Aves > Coraciiformes > Cerylidae > Ceryle > Ceryle rudis. Next base: position 36,445 of record JAAGNO010015726.1, read on the forward strand.
GAACAGGTTGTCAATGAGTTATGTGCTCCATAATAAATGTAATTAGCATCTTAATAAATAGACTAGGAATTCAGGTATTTTTCATATTAAATGTATGCACCATTGAAACTTAAAGCAACCCTCTTGGTGATCAGTCTTCTGAAAAAGGAAAAGGTTTTGCATATTAAGATATGGACTTGAATCCAACTGATTTGTTTCATCCCTATGTGTAGCCCAAAGTGCAACTGTAAATACTTGTATCTTTGAGCAACAGAAAACTGATGTACCAAGAATTCAGTAGCTATTACTCTGCACCGTAAGTAACCGAAGAGCTTGCTGCCAACTGCAGTGGGCTCAGGGTTAGACCATGTATAGGAAAAGTATCAAAGCCTGATGGGATTGCTGGTCTTCAACCAAAGATTTTAGTTTAATAAAGATCCCAGAAAACAACCTGTAAAATGAACTGATCCGCACAGAGCAATGTGTTAGATTTTGCCTTTTCTCCTTTCTCATGACTTTTATAAATCAAACTCGGTTATCAGGCATGGACTTTTCTTGTCCACTTCAGAGTTTTCTACAGGGAATAATCACTTAAGCAGCTTTGTAATATAGGTATTGACTATATTCATGAAAGAATGTTAAAAGAACATGGCTTGTTAAAGGAATTAAGTTGGTATCCCTGTTCTGCAGTGTGGTTACTACAGGAAAAAGTGGATTTCTCTAACTTGCAAAGTGATCATATAGACATTTCAAGTCCATTTAAGATGGTTCTTAAGCTTTACAGTCACCTTTATTTATAGCAATTTACATACCGCATACAATAAAAACGGCCGCAAGTGATAAGACATGAGCCAATGACACTTAGAAAGCATGCAGTATATTTTTCAAACAAGAGTTGAGGGGAAAAATATGCTGCAGAGACAAGACTCAGAGAAGGAGTGAGGTCTGAATACCATGTAGCTAGAACATCTAACAAGTACCACATCAGACAAAACAAGTTATACTATCTATGCTCGCTTCCTTCCCCTGGAGGGAGGAGTAGAAATGCAGAATTTACATTTCCACCCCGATAAACCTGCTCCATTGTCACAAACTGTGCTCTCTCTTTGACTGTCCTCATGCAGAGTTGATGGGCCCTTCAAGGCCAGCCTGTAAATTAGTAGGACTCTGCAGTGGACAGATGTTTTTAATATGAATCATGTAATTCCAGTGTACCAGACTCTGTGTGTAACTTTGCTTATTCTGTTAAGTTTCTGGGGCCCAAAATACAGTGTAATTCTGAGAATTGTTTCAGTGCTCTGTGATGTTCTACAAAGAAAATAACTAACTGATTACAGAAAATTTAAAGGGAAGTTTTAACTAATGCTAAAGATTAAACTAAACACAATCTCATTCCTTTGAAGAGTTTAATAATACATTTCTACTAGCTGTGGTAGTTTGCTGCTTTTCACAGAAAACAAAAGATACTTTCTTCCCAAGTGAAACTTCTGCGGCTTGTATTCTGCTGTGGTGAACATGATCATACTTTTCACATCTGTCGTCTATATACAAAACAAGCCACTATATTTCTTTGTACATTGACAAAACCAGCTTATTTCAAACTAATTCTGCCCCATGGCTAATTCTGGGTAGTCCTTGCCTGAAGTAGAAAAAGCTGCTTTTTGATCATTCCCCAGTATCTGCTATGGACCATCTACCTGATGTTCTCGGGTCAGTTTGTAACTTGTGGCATTGAACTACTGGTATAAAAAAAGTGATCCTAAATAGATAAGAAAAAATCTTGAAAACCAAAACTAAATGCAGGATTTATCCAGTTCACAATTTTCTAAATTAGTTTCTTAAGCTATCAAAACTGGTCAAAACTTATACTTTCAGTAGGTCTTACATAGGTAGGTCCGTGGAACACTGAAAAATAAAAAAGTGGAGTAATTTCAGAAAACAGATGAGCATAGTAGAAACCTTATTCTGTATATAAGTATAAAGTATTTTAATAGGGGAGTGGTATAAAAAAGCTAATTTTTAATCAAATCTGCTCCACTTTTCTCTATATTTTTTCCTGAATTCCAAATACTTTTTATAAAACTTGCTTCATTTTATCAACACTATTATAATAATCTTGGATTATACAACCAAAAGATTTTTGTTTTCTGCATGGCACATGTAAATGTACTGTCAACTGCCCATCATTATTATTAAAATCATTAAATAAACATGTAACTACTTCTAATATTTTGACATACTGCTGAGAGGAGCAGGGTAGTCTTTAAGCAGATGCAGTGCTCAACCCCCTGGCTTGGTCTACAGGTATAATCTGTAGACATGACAGTCAGTTTATTTTGGTAAACACACAGAAGCAGTTTTCAAACATTCTGAACATGCATAACATACTGTATTACACTGGAAGTGTTTGCCTTTTTTAAAAGCTTTTGGTGATTTTTACCGTAAATATAATACTAGAGAACATGCAGCAGTGGAATCCTCTTTAGTCTGTAAATAATTTTAGCTCACATACCTTTTACTGAGCCAGGCATTTCAGCAAAAGAAGTCTCATTTCTGTCAATACTTGATGCAGGCAGAGAGAAACGAGGACAAAGACTTGAAACAGATCAGAAGTAGGAAGTTGGTTTTTTTTCTTTTTTTTTTTTTTTTACATTGGTGTCACAGTAACAACCTTCAGAAAACAGGAAGAGCTGAAACAGAAGAAATAGCATTTCAATCTCTTTGTATCATTTATCATTATGTAGACACATAAACAGAATCAGCTGTCTTCAAAATGTGGGCATTTTGTACACTGCATTCAGTTGTATCATTCAGAGAAATACACTGACACAAGGGTGGATTTTTTTTCTTTACAGCCCTAGAGACAATTTGCTTATAACTTTGCAGTAAAGGTCTCAAAATATCTTGGAAAAGAAAACAATGGTGGAGAGAAGACACTTACTACATATGAAATGCTTATCCAGCGTGGGTATTATTTACCAACTTCTGGTGGTGCCCTGTGGTAGGGTAGAAAGCAGTAACCAGGAGGGAAAATACTTCAAGAATGTTAAAAGTGATTAGGTCATGCTCAACAAACCTCTCTAAAATTTGTGAAAACCTGTAGGGAATACAGAGTAGGGGACAGTCAAGAGAAGGGAGAAGATCATTTTAAGAATTTAGATTTTGTTCATGTGCTGACTTGATAAAGAGTCCTTATCTAACACTGTCAGCAGAGCCAAGGTGTCCTGTTAGGGGGCCAGCTGTCTTCCTGCAAACACCTGTTTGAAAAACAGTCTGGAATGGCTACTTCCTCCACTGCCGTTAGACCAAGTAAATCCCAAACTGGAATATATGTTCCCTGTAGTACTGCAAAACCAGCATACCTGGCCAGTAAAGATCCCGCAGGAACACTGTATTTAGAAAGATGTAGCTTTTAATCTTCCTGCGATGAGCATCTGCCCCATTCAGAATAGCTGCAGCCTGGATCGTGTACAGTGGTGAAGCTGGAATATTAGGATTGTCCAATATGCACTTCAGTGGAAGCTCCACCTTTTAGTAATTCAGGTAATAGACTAATGCTGGAGGTGTCAGTGTATTTTCATTCTACGCAGCTTTATTAAGCTTGGAGAGTTTTGCCTGTTGTTTGAATTGCTTTCCATTTGTTTCTGTACCCTCTTTTAGTTGGCCTCTAACTTTGGAGGTGGAGAAATATTTCTGTTACTCTTCCTGTCTTTCTTGCCTGACGCTTAGTTGCTCAGGGGGCAAAATAAAAGCCCTAAACAGGGCCGAATATTATTGCTTAAAATCCTTCTAGTTTCTATTACACCCTGAAATGTTCCTGGTAATTGGCAATGGCACAGCAAACACTTAAAATCAGTTAATGTAGAAAACTAGTTGACATTGTGAACTGCTTTACAATGACTCATGCTTCTGATCTACAGACTCATTCTGTCCATATGGATAAAACTACAGGCAGCAACTAGTTTCAGCTCTCCTGGGAGACGATACTTTCCTAAAGAAATGGATTCTCAGATAAAAGTGAGATCTTCTGGAGGATTATTGCATGCTACAGTCAACAAAAAAGATGCGCATCTTAGAATATACTGGCAAGAATCAAATCATACAAACAGATGATTATGGGCATTTTACATAACCAGTCAAAATCAGTTTCTATTCCATTTTATCATGTATCTGAAGTCCATTATATTTTATTCCACTTTGAGACTGAGTATTATTATTTTAAGTTAAGGTGAACTTGGTTTAAATGGACAGTTCCAGCAGTATGCTGGAACTATAACAACTCTAAAACATATATAAGCTTTTCAAATTCATTATTTAGAACACCAGTAGCATATCAGCTTCTGAATGTTAAAACTGCAAACTTCTTGAGAGGCTTAAAGAAGCAATAATTAAATGCAGTTACAACTAAAGCAAGTGACTGCATGGATGTTTGTCACTGTCACACAGGTTTCATGGCTTAGCAGAATCTTTTGAAGCTTGATCTAAAATCTCTATATCTTGAATAAATGACTCTGGAATCAGACTGACTCCACAGCATCCTAGGATTCTTCCCATTTAAATGGGTGAACGGGTTGCTGTAATGGCTCGAAGTAATATGACTATACACTTAATACAGAGGACCAGTATAATACTGCATTAGTTCTATTTGAAATTAAATTATTTTTGTTTTCTGGTTTTAACCAACCTATTTTTGGGTGTCACTTCCTAAGCTGGAATACTTATATTCATTTAAGCTCAAAACATTTTTCTGCTCAGAGAAACCCAATTAACTTCTGTTCGTTCAAAGTACAGCAAAATATATATTTCAACTGTGTATAAAAATAAGCCAACTGTGAGGTACTGCACAGTAGGGAGTATCTGGTGCTGTTTTGCACTTCAGTCAGTTCATGTCTCAATTGGGATTTGGGGAGATAAATCCACATACCATTGGTATGCATTTCTAGGTTCCAAGGATCTGCAGAAAGAGCTCCTTCCCAGGTGTTTAAACCCCATGTCCTTCAAAGATACCCACAGAGTTTTAGCCAGAGATGTGATAAAATGAAAGCAGCAATACGCATGCTTCCTATACTAATAAAGAAATAGATTTCAAAGATCCTACTGACTACATATTTTAAAGGTCTTTACAAACTTAAATGAAAAGGAAGTATCTTATGGGATTGTTAACTATTAATTTTTCTTATGACAGTGATGCTGAGAAGAACACACAATATCTTACTGTCAGCAGAAGATACAGATACTGGAATTATCATTTCCAGTTGCTAGTTTACCACTGATGGCTAGCACAGGATGCCAGTGTTTGTGAAGAGCTCCCTTGACTGACTAGACATAACTTCCACTTAAAGTAACAGTGAACCATAGGGTCTGCAATAAATTTTGTGCTGGTACTCTAAACACTAGATGTTTGATGGAAAAGTTTATGAACATACCTTAATTCTGGTGCTTTCTACTCCTCAGTTCAAGCTAGCAAAAGAGAACTGATATGCCCCCTGATTAGCCCAGAAACTACTGTTAATCTTGTTGTACTTAAAAACTATTTCTGCCTTTGCTCTTTTCTGTTTGACTTCATACTTTGAAAGGTCTCATAACAGAAGTACTGGCTTCACCTTTTCACTTGTTCTTTAGGTGTCTGATCTTACAAGACTGCAAGTTCCAAAAGCAGTGTGCAGACTGCTCGTAACCTTATGAGAAAAGTTGAGAGCCTCAGCCCCTGCAGAATTAGGATGAAAATGTGTAATCCCCTTTTCTTCTGAAACCTTCATAACCTTTCAATGATAACATTTCTTGCTCAAATTCTGACTTTGGGAAATATTGCTACTTGTTAAGATGTCACTATTCCTGAAGTTTTACCCTGCTTCATATGCTGTGAAAGTACAAAGCAGCTAGAAAACATTCTCATCAAACTGTGAAATTCTTGTACCGTATCCTGAGGACAAATATTTTTGACATTGTACTTCCATTATTGTGTAATATCAGCAAAATTGTTTTATTTTTATTATTATTTTTGTAAACACTGTACCAGAATACAATATTAAAACCTTTACAGAATGTGATCTGTAATAACTTTCCTTCAATTCTAGAAGAGCAAGAACTGTTTTGATCATTATTATACAGTTCTTGATTCTCCTTTTCTTGATTATCCATAAATAAAAACATTCAGAAGGCTTATCAATAAGAACACTGTTAGCTAAAATATATTTCAGTGTGTAAGTAAACGTTGTGTTATCCCTTTTGATTTCTTCATGTAATTTGTATCAGAGCATATTTCTTATTCTACTTCTTATTCTGCTACTTTTCTCAGCTCCAGTCATAAGAAATGCTTCACAGTTTATGATATGTCTTTCATTTTACACCACTTCTTTCTAAAAACATCTAACACATCTGTTGGTTTTATAACACTGTTGGTGGCCTAACAGTGAAAAAAAAAATAGGATTATTAGTACTTATAAAAATCTAAACACCTCGAAGGATTTCCACTCTTTTGTCCTTTCATCAAATTTGTTCCTGTGAATTTCCCTTGTTAGGAAAGAGTTAACACCCTCCAGCCAGCAGTCTGTAATCAACAGGTTGCTCTAACAGAAAAATAATAACCCTAATCTGTCTTTTAAAGTTTAGGAGGCTGGACTAACTGATGAAAAAATACTGATTAAAGCCCTCTTAAAAACAGAAGTGGGGCCAGTACTACAGTGCTTTGTGTTTTAGGAAAGAATCTTTTTCACTGCTAAGTGAAAGAACCATCACATTAAAAAAATCTCAAGTCTAAAATTTCTGTCCTACCATCTAGAATTTAATTATATCTCTCTATATATAAAATGATAACAAAACACTTGCTAACCTTTAGGTGGCCAATTCACAGGCAGGTGGAGAGGTTCAGGTCTCTGCAATAGCGTTGAAACAAAAGAAGCATCCTGTTTTCTTTTTCTCAGTGTCTTTCTCTTCTCTGTTTTTTAAGCATTTGAAAATTGAAGGGTGGGTGGTGGGGTGTGTGCGAAGAGAGGAGGGGGTGAAGTCAGCCCACGCTTGGTGTAGGAAGAGTTTTAATGGCCGATGCTGGTAATATGGTTTGCCTGCTACAGTGTCTGCACTACTGCAGCTCTGTGTGTGGGCGTAAAGAAATGACACGACTGGGTTTCAAACCATTACACTGAAGATTTGCAAACAGTTAAAAAAAAAAAAAACAAAACACAACCCTATCAGGCAAAAATGAAAAAATATTCTTTTTTATCTTTTTCTAAGGGTTGTTTGTTTTGTGGGGGTTTTTTAACAGATGTAAATCAGTCAATTATCTTCCTCAGCCTCTAAATTAAAAAAAGGTAAATTAAGTATTTATGAAGGGGTTTGATTTTACATATTACCAACATTTTGTTATGATTTTTTGCTATTTTTTAATTAACTTATAAGAGCTTGTATTCCAAAAGGCACACAGATTTCCACAGTAAAAGTTTTCAGAGGACACCTGTATTTCTGCCTTTGAACATTCTAAATGGGTACCCAAACACTGCTAACACCAAGTAGCAGAGCAGAGAGACAGAGCAGCCACTGCACAACCCACCAGGCAGGAAAACTTAGACCATTCCCTTGAATATTTCAGAACACAGACAAAAAAAAGGGACATCCTGGCAGCCCGGTTTTTTTCAGTAGGCTAGAAATGCATCAGGCTTACTGATCTGAACTGGGCAGAAAACAGACCTGAATGTTTGCTGTAACTACGGGATCTAAAGGAGACCTACAGGGGTGAGACAAAGGGGCTGTTTTCTATAGTATCATGGGAAAATGATTATGGAGAGGAAGATGCTATTTAAGCTAAAATATAATACCTGGAAACACTCACGGTCACGTTGAACAGGGCTCCGAGCAACCTGCTCTAGTTGCAGGTGTCCCTGCTCACTGCAGAGGGGTTGAGCTAGATGGCCTTTAAAGGTCCCTTCCAACCCAAAACATTCAATCATTCTACAATTCTGTAATGGCTGGCACAAGGGAAGGTGAATATAAATGGCTATGAATACACTGTTGTTGGGAGGGTCAGGTGGAAGGTTTTTGTCAGACAAATGAGAACACTTCTCAAACATATTTTTAACCACAAAGAGTCAAATGGAGACAAGTGTTTTAGAAGGGAGCTTGAAAACTTCAGGGAACCTTTATGACTTGACTGCTTCATGATAGTAAGGGACTGGCACTTATTATATGTGTATCTTCAAGTGTGTATGAGACATCCAGCTTGAAAATCATGTGCTTGGATACAAGGCATATGCATTCTTGAGTGTAATGGCTTTCGGATGTGTTTTTTAAAATATTCAAGTAAGCCCCAAACCAATCAGGACTTCTATTGCATTTGGCATTCTGCTGACAATAAAAAGCAGGGCAACAGGATATATAGGGAAAGGGGGATAGGAAAGAGAGGAGAGACTTCATGATGCCCATATTGCTGTCTGGTATATAGTATCACTGGCAGTTCTTCACCCCATCTCCTGCCACAGTGTGAAGTAAGCACCTGAGAGCTGCCAGTGTCGAGGATCCAGAGCTGAATGCCAGATCAGCAGAACTCAGTGTGTGAGTAAAACCAGCAAGACTGGACTTGAGGACTTCAGACTACTCATCCCAAACTTTAGCAAAGAATCTGATAAAGGTAGTTAAACAATGAAACACATTACAGTGAATGAAAAATGATCTTCAGTTCTGTAGGTACCTGGTAAAACTGTCAAATATTACTGCTAATACATTGAAGTATAGGCTGACTTGGTATTAAGTGGGGTCTGGCTACTAGCCACAGTAGAAGCTTAAATTCTTCTTCCACGTATAAACTAACAGCTGACGTCAGCTCCAGGAAAATTTTACCAGAGAAATGTCTGTGGCCTCAGCTGATACAGAAAAGGGCATGTTTTTAGAGAGAAAAGAAATATGGCTCCCCACAGGGTTGCATTCATGCAGACTGAGTGCAATTGTACAACATGAGGTAGACTGCAAGCTGAAATTGCTTAAATCAATTCAGTAAAACTGTAATTTTCCTAGCATTGTAAATTATTTTTTTGTGCATGTAGAAGTTAAAAAAGACCTTTTTTAAACTTTTTTATTACTTTGTCTTTCTCTAAACTCTAAATTAATTTCTGTGTACTGTCTGCTCAGTGAAGACACTTTTTGGTCAGTTAAGCACTGTGCATTATTAATGAGTAGTGTCATCTGAATCTTTTAATATAACTTGTATTTTTAAAAACATATTAGTTACAATTTTTTTGACACAGTTTGAAAAGTGTAGTAACAAAATACATAGCCTGAAGCAGTAGCTTGGAAAGGTATATGTTGCTTATTTTTGTCTCAGTACATCATGGACGACTGTGTATTGATTCTGTAGCTGTTGTATTTCCAAGTCACTGCAGCATTCATCATTTCTGCCGTGGTAGGAATGTCTAAATGCACCTAATCCTCCTCTGAGGATTAATCCCCCTGAAAAGTCATTACATAATACTGCTATTGATTATCACAAATAGCAGTATTTCTTTAATAGATGTGAACTCTGAAGTTTGAAGATACAGAAGTCATGTTTGCCTACACAACTTTCATTTGACCAAAGGCGCATTTCCACCGTGGTACTTAACATGATTTTTTTTCCCAGAGGTTGCAGGTCTATAAATGGGCAGACTCTTTTAAAGCAAGTATTAAAAATCTGTAAAAATTTAAGTATAAGAAAATATTCGTATAAAAAAAATATTCAAAGCAGGAGGAATGAAAGCATTTTAGTGAACTGGACAGTCAACTATTACCCTTATACCTATACTGCATAACAACAAGGGTTCATATGGTGCTTCTGTCTTTCTCGAGACAGCAAGAACCACCACCCTAAAGAGGAGTGTAACCCTCCTTGGTCAGGCCATAGTGAAAAAGAAGGCCAAGAAAAAAGAACTTAAGGACAAAAATGTGCTTGAGCAGCAAAAGGGAGAGACACAGCTTCATTAGTAGTAAACATGAGTCTGCTTGCCAAAGAAAAACCAGTACAAGGAAAAATACTAAAACTCAAGATAAAAGTAATGGAACCTACAGGGAAAAGACTCAAGGGCTGCTGAGAAAATGGAAAGGCAGTCACCAAAATGAAGAGGTTCAGCTGGTTGTGCATACCACTTAAGTGTTTCACTAAGGACTGAATTTCTTCTTTAAAGTGCCTGGCTTATTTTCACACCTGAACAGCGGGGCTGTACACACAGGCACTCGCCCAAAGGAATAAAACAAAACCCACACCCCCAAATAAAAACAAGCAAACAAAATCAAAAACAAACGGGGAAAAAAAAAAAACCAACCACACAACAAAAAACCAACCCTAGTCTCAAGCCATCTTCCATTAAAATGCCACAGACTATTTTTCCAAATTTATATTTAATGTGTTTTAGGTAAGGCTAATTGCTGAATCATCACACAGAGTTGATTTGGGGTTTTATTTGGTTTGGGTTTTTAGTATTAATTCAGCATAAGCAGGTCTCGTGAAGGACTATTTTATGGATTAATTCACAAGGACAGTCTATGAACTAAGAAAAAAACTTAAACAACTGAGTGAGTCTAGCTTTGCTTCTAAAGCAGCAGGTGATAGTGTGGTGATGAAGAGAGCTCCAGTTACTTCTTCCTGAAGTCATTCTTTTGCTGACAGTGAAAAGGTTAAAAAATAGAGGATGTTATGGTGCCTTCTTTACAAAATTGTGTTTTGAAGGAGCAATATGAAGGGTCTTCCAAGGTCTTTTAGATTGCTGAAGTAATGAGCTATAGTATTTTCAGGCATACCGCATCATAAATATGAGTAATTACAATTATGATGCACTTAGGAACAACGAAGCTTTCAGAGGAGCAGTTGCTTCAACTCAAAGTCAGCAAGGTTAGATGGTTTTTACACACACACAAACTAGAGTACAGTCATACTGATTTCTCCATCTGTTTCTTGTCATAGAAAAACAGGTAACTTCAGAACTTTTGAAAGTATTCAGAAATGTTCTAAAACCCACCAGCTACACTAACCTAAATGTACTTTACAGAAAATGACACTAGAATTTGACAGGGTCATTGATCATTTGAACCAACTTTCAGATCAGTGTCCAAAACAGTAAAAGGAAGCATCAGTAACTAGAACTGTAGAAACACAACTTTCCCATCACCGTGACCCCAGACCAGTCACCTATGTTCCACACCATTCTGCCAACTCAACCTTTCTTTTTTTTTCTCTGTAAGTTTTTACGTAGTTGTGGTTTTTCTCAACATGTTGTCAAGGAAACCCTACCTACTTGTAACTTAGTATCCAGCTCTTTATTGCTCTAGACAGAAAACAATTTAGGATTTTGAACCGATTGATACTTTCCTTCCCACTATGAAGGGATGTTCTTAATACCGTAAGTAGGATAGACTTGGAAGACATTTTTTTGAAGAGTCAGTTCTTCCAAAATGTGAATGGGAAACCTGTCAATTAACTCTTCTACTTATTAATTTTATTAAATTATTTTTCATATCAAAATTCTATTATGCTGTATGCAATCCACTGAAAAACAGCCCTGTAATCTTACAGGTGTCCTTTACCTCTATCACAATTCCTCTCTCATATCTTTGAACAATCTTGAGTTCCTCTGGTCTAAATATTGCTGAGGTATCATAGAATATTTTTATTTTTGGATTGTGTGAGAGCTGCCAGCTAAATTTCAAGTGATAATAATGCCAACTTCTTGTACCCCTTTCTGTGTCACAGTCTTACCTAATATTTAAGCATTTTTTTCACTGGGAAAAGAGGTACTACACATATATGTACTCAGAATTTAAGATGCACTCCAAGGAATAACTGCTCTTCAACACCTGGGTGTGAAACAGTCGTATCCTCTCTGCCCATGGTGAGCTCTCTGTACAGAGTGCACTAGTCACAGCCACACTGCAGAGGTCAGTCTCGGGGTTGGCACCTATTGTCTACACCTCACACCTGTTGTCTGAAAAGTTCTTTCAGCATGCTATATACAGCATCATCTGCTCCACAAACACTCTCCAGTCCTTATCACAGGCTTTAACGTGCCATTTTAACTCTTACCCTCATGACGATGATCGGTGAAACGTACAGAATGCCTCATGCTACTGCATAACGTCAACATAAAGATGGGCAGTGGTCATGTGAAAAGAGTACTTGTAGTTTCCTGGCAGAGTGAGGCACCTTATTGCACTGTACTTGTATTTCAGCTGTATGGCATGGTAAAAGGTATTTCTGTCGTTCTCTCCTTTGGGTTTCATGGAGCTGTGCTTTTATCTGTTGTCAAGGAAACAGCAGGGTTTTTTTCCCCCTTGCTCATTAATGTCTGCATTTTTGTTTCCATAGCTACAAAAGAACCTTAGTGTTTTAAAATAGCAGTAATTGGATTACCATGACTTTTCCTAATTTATTGACACCATTAATGGCTCCAATTTTCAAAAGCAGACACCAAAACTGTATCAGCAGTTTTTCAGCTATTACCATTTGTTATCTCCTTGTCCTGAAATACGGGGTACATGCTAAGAAAAGTCTTCAGCATCCAAACACTCAATGCACCCAGACTCAGACTCTATACAGGGTACTCTAATTTAAAATTACTGAATTCTTAAGAGGAATGGGCAATTTGTTGTTATATTTAAATGTAGTTTTCTGTCTATGCTCTTAAATTATATGCAAAACTGTGGAGATATGGCCTGTTTGTTCTGTTACATGTTACTAAATATTCCATAGATAACAACAAGGATATATGACAGTTAACTTTTAACTGGAAGTTTCCCTGACCATGCTTTGCTTCTAAAGTACCAGGTGATAGGGTGTTAATGAACAGAAGTCCAATTACTCTGTACTCGGAGCATCTATTTAGCACAAGCCGAATTTCCAAACACCTGTCCCAAAATGCCTCCTTCTTGGCACAAAATATGAGCTTAGTTTACTGGAAATAGTCTGCTTTTTAGTCATATTAGTTTTAATTTCTGATAAGCACCTGCAAAGAAGTGCAGAGGTTCTATTGTGAATCTGCTAGGTGTTAACCCCAACATCTAACCCATTACCGATTCTTTGTAAATTTGACCACAGAAAAATAATATGGGAGAATTTTTATAGCAAAATCTCTAGCCAACTCAAGTTACAGGAATGTGGAAAAAGCATGAAAAATTGACAGCCCCAGTGTTACTAAGAACTGGTGCTACTTAGCAGGGCCATAACTCGAGTTTTCTTGAAACAAAACCTGAAACTTGTAGACATGCTGATCTGCATGTCTGGCTATGTCTGTACACACACTCCCACCATGCTGAAATTGGTACTATGCCAACTTCTAACACTTCTAATTTATTTGTTACAATTGAGTTGCCTATTTGAAGTGACTACAACACTAAACGCATATTCTATACCCTTACCCTTCCTTTCCAGTATCTCCAGGTCCTCTGTCCTCAGCCTCATCATGGCTTGTCCCATGTCCCCTAATTAGGGTGCATCCCCCGTTGTGGCTGCCTGGCCAAGCAGCTGGCCAAACAGGAAACAACTGAGTTCACCCTACAAGACTCCCCCAAGCAGTGGCACCACTCTGGGTTTCTACACTCTGTCTACCGAGTCTCGGCCAGTAGACACATACGAGTGCCACAGTCTAACTCAATTAAAATTAATGAACAGTTGAAAACTTTGTAAGAGGACAGACAGAATGACTAGAGATCACCTAGTTCTTTAGAAAAACAAGGTAAAGAGTCACCAACCTAAAAAGTTTACAATCCAGGTGTAAGAAATAGTTGACAAGAATTGGCTAGACACAGATAAGTATAAAGAAGGAAGTCCCGTTAATCTAAAATATTTGCTCCTGCTTTTCATAAGGGATTTCTGTGCATCCTCGAGGCTAAGACATTTTATTACCATAGAAACAGTGTCTTGTGGCATTGTGGACCTTTCTGTAGACGTGTGCTGTTAGGGAAACAGTCATCTTAACAGCTGTCCTCATGTTATATATTTCAATTATTGTGTTTGTAAAGATCCATTACTAAGCCGGCCTTTCAGAATTCATTTTAATAAAAACTAAGTCTCTGAAGTATTTAGTAATTTAATAAACACCTCAAGACTGCTCCAAATTAAAAACACAGCACTAGAACACAATGTATATTAAAATTACAGTGCCCTTTCAATAATTACCTACCTTTCCAAATCTCTAGAATCTGCAGAGGTTTGGGGAAAAAGATGGTCTGTCTATCCCAACAATCATTAGTAAGACTACTTCAGGAAAGCAAATTTTTAAGTCATGTGTTCTGTGCAAGGACTCATTGCACACAGATCCTATGGGCATGCATGGAAATGAAAGAAAAAATGTAAGAAAGTACGGGGAGAAAAAGCGGCTTAGGTGGCTGAAATGGAATATGTGGATTCTTAAATTTTAATTCAAGATGAACCATTCTTTTCTCTTGGGAAAGCCATCTAAGACAGATCTTGAAAAAGCTTCATGTGAGTTGGAAGCTCAACTCCCACTATTTTTTTTCCTGGGAATTGAGTCCTTGGCTGATCCTAGAGCTTTGAGAAAATCTCAACATTTTCATATTTGTAATGTCTGAGATACTACTACCTACTTATTTCACCAGAATTCTGTGGGCATAAGTATTTCTTTATTTTCTTGAATAAAGCCATTGAATAATCTGTGACACCACTCTTAAGTTTTTATTTGAGTTAGTGGTCATTCATCACATAACTTGTTAGATGTAAATAGCTTCCTGGAAAGTTATGTTGATGATACTATTTAGTTACTGACATTTTTATCTTTAATCTTTTTTACTTTTTTTTTTTTTTTTAATGAAAGCCATCTGCACCAAGAAGGTTATATCCTAACTCTTTATTCCTACACAAAATACTAGTTATTATGGCTTCTAAGGGAACCTTTTCTAATAGTGAAAGATCTGAAAAGATATCAATTACAGATAGCATTTTAACATGTATAAAGAAAACATCCAAACATGGTGAATTTATTGCTAATATTCAAGTACCTCCACTGAGCTTCAGGGAAGCAGGAAAATAAAAGCTACTCAGAAACATGTCAGTTTTGAAACCCAGCTAATTTCCCCTCATGAGGCCAGTGATGTAATGATACCTCAGCAATATTTAGACCATTTAAATGGAATCTTTTTTTTTGCTTGTTATATCCTTCTAAATTAGCCTTGAATTTGACTACTTAGACACTTTTTCTTTCCTAAACCAAACTACTAAAGACCATTTTCTTGAATTCAGCTTAAAGAACATTAGAAATGAATCCATTGGACCTCCACACCCAAGAAGGGTTTTCAAACCAGAACTTGCAGTGCTCTGGGCACAGCTGTGACTCTGCAGTCTGGGAGCACAGTCACAGAAGTGAGGAGCTGCTGGGGCTGGCGCAGCTTATAAGCCAATGTTAAACTCACAGGAAAACTGTTGGTGGGAAACTTGTTGGCATTCCACTTTTGGTATAAGTAATGGGGCAATTAAGATGTCAGCACAGAAAATGATTGGTATTTTTTCCCTTCAAAATATTTACAGCCACTCTAATATGAGTAAATAAATGTGCCAAAACCTGGAAAACGTTTAAGTAGATTTAAGTCAAGTGAAAAGGAATGTCAGTTACTTCCAGGACAAGCAATTCCTAGGTACTTTCACATTTTTACCTTGGAAAATCAATACAGCAAAAATAAAGTACTGAAAAAGTATCTAAACATTTTCATTGACTATATAAATTCTGCAAGCTTTGTTGTTTGGGATATGTGTCAAAATTTATTTTGTTCTTAAATTCACAACTGCCAAAGAGAAGAGCCTGTTATCCACATTGTTACCTGTGAAAGAATCCATCTTGCCAGTGCTGGTATTCCCTGTCGGCTTTGTAAGTAGTCTCTATGAACTGTCAGAGCTCTCAGTGCTGTCTCATTTCTGAAAAGACAGAATAAATTGATGTGCTCAATTTAACTAACAAAGCTGACAGGTATAATCCCATTTTGTTCATCTTCCAAAGATTGTGAGTGTTTTAGTGAGCCTAACAGTTGTTCTTCTCTCCATTTATAGCCAGGTTTTTCAGAAACCAAGATTTTCTGGTATTTATTTTTCAGTATTTCAGTTTTTGGACTGCATACCCATGCTGACTAGATTCTCTAAGAGGCAACAACAACACATGGTAATTAAAAAACAGATGACATACCATACCCTCAATATAGGCTGGGAAAAAGCCTGTAAGCAGATGAGGTAGGAATTGCTTTTTGAAGAAAGGCTTTTCTAAGTAGGCACAAGGGCGATTCAGCATCTGAGAGAGATTTCCCTAAGTCCTAATTCTGCAGACATTTTTTTCATGTTCTTGGTACTCACAGTTATTTAAATAATTATATGAATAATTATTGAACTAAAAGCAATATTCACCACCAGTTTTCTAAAGAAGGGTCTTTCTTACAGGTAGTCATAGTTATCTTTTATTTAATTCCATGCAGATCCCTTGAGTGAGTGTTCAGACAGTTTTGAAAGTGCTGCTCTAATTTTAAGTATATTGGCAAGGATTAAGATACACATGACACACTGAAATGCACATTTATAAAAGGAACACTGATTTTGGAGTGACAAAATTAAGTAAGTTTTAGTTGTTTCTGATACTGAGTTGTCTCCAAGTTCTGTGTTTAGTGAAGCTTTGTGGAGGTTTTTTTATTAATATCATAGTTTTACTTAGAACTCTCTTTGCCTGCTGCTCTCATTGCTAATGTATCTGGCAGCAGCAGTCCCTGTTTGAGTCCATATGCTCAGGGGAGTGTTCAGCTGTTCAGACAGTATTTGTTTTTTCTGTTCCTATGATACTCATACCACTGTACATTTGGGAGGCCCTTCCTTAGAAGATACATCGTATGCATATCTTGATTAAAAAGAAAAGCTGCTGTAGCTCCTGTACTGTTCATGGTACATTTCTACAGAACTAGATTTCTAATAATTGCTGATTTACAGTATGTTATATATTTTAGAGAGCTGCTGTATGCTCAGAAAACACCAGTAGAAAGTGTATATAAAAACTGTTCCTGTTTCTGAGCATGAGAAATAGACATCGACACTAATCAAGAACTTCAAACTCCAGTTTTGCCATCTTATTGGTCACGAACCTGCTGGAAAAGCAATGCGTATCCTATTGATTTAGTAGGACTGATATAAATGTTACATACTCGTGCAGCAAGTTGAAGTAGTTCTTAAATGAATGAAGTTTAGAGAAAAAAGTAAATTGAAGCAATCATTATAAAGTGCTTTAATGTCCACTGTGCAAGAACTAGATATGAAAAATTACATTTTAAAGGGTTTTTTTGTGAGAAGACTAGTCATTGTTAAATTATTTTTTGCAAATATTTATTCTTTTAAATCAGTTTGTGGCTGTTAACATTTATAGATGTGTAACAGAGAATGTCTATATATCCTGAAGAGATGGATGACATTAATCCAAGTTGGCTTAATCATACTGTGGTAAATTTGATGCTTTCTCAGTGCTTTGAGTTTAACTGGGGTTTTTTTATGTATACATGTTGTTTATTCCCTTAGTCATTGTTTTCACTGAAGCTCTAAGTTGCAGACAGCTTATACAGCTTAGTTTCAGCGTTGCATTAAATGCAGGTAGTATGATGATGAAAAAGCTTTTGCCTCCCAAAGTGCTCTCTAACTACTCATCACTTCACTAAAGAAGCTGCGCAAATTAGTAACAATAATGGGGGTGAGGGAAGGCCCAAAAGATTCTGAGTTTTCATGCCTAAATTCTGTATCTAAGAACTGTTGTGTGCTGAACACTTTCCATCCTTGGTACAGTGTAAGATGGAACGGTACGGAGAAAAACAAGTGTATGATTTTGCAGGTATATTGCATGCACATATGCAGGAGTTCAGGCTGTGATGACATTAACTTGGAATTCTGCACAAAGTACAACACTTCAAGTACTCAAGTACTGTTCTGTAAATGTATTTTTAAAAGCTTGTTATATCCTTCTAATACTTACTAAATTCCTAGATCCTCTTTAAGTTGTTGCATAAATTTTACTCAGATTTTCTTGTTCTGTATTTATCAGGCTTGTACAAGCCTGTTAAATGTGTTTGGCTTTGGATCAGGACAGTTCTGGAGAATGTAGTGGAGTTCTTTTGCAGGGCTTCCTAGATTGTAAGTTTTCCCCCATACTCCTTTCATTTTCCTTAAGTGCTGTAATATTTCACAGTTGAGTATATAAAAGAACATCCATGGCCTGTAGTAAGTGTGAGAGAGTGGTTACAGCACAGTGCACATTCAAGCATTTTACCTATCTGGACTCTGCCACTTAATTTTGATAACG
This sequence comes from Ceryle rudis, assembly GCA_033439905.1. NCBI lineage: Eukaryota > Metazoa > Chordata > Aves > Coraciiformes > Cerylidae > Ceryle > Ceryle rudis. Next base: position 54,708 of record JAAGNO010015726.1, read on the forward strand.
CCAGCCTTTGATTTTGATTTTTCCTACATGAAAATCTATTATTTTTACAATAATTAAGATTTTATGGAATCTCTTTATTAGTTTAAAATGCTTATGAAATACCATGAGGGAAAATACTTTTGTCCCAGATGTACATGAAGAGTATTCTATTACTTTATTTGCATAGAAGATACTTGCATTATGTTTCTATCTTAAACTCTCCAGTTAGATTAATATATATTTTATTTCTTTTTCTTTTATGGTTTAACCTTTAGGTTGGATTAAGTAAACTAATGTAAACCCCTTAGAAAACTACTTGGAAAAGATTTGTATTTTCAGTGAAGCTACAAACAGGAAACTACCACTGGCCTGGTAAGATATCAGAACTGTTGGGACTGCCTCATCCTCAGAAGAGGAAGAGCCATTTTCTGGTGCGGTTTTTGACTTTTAGGTGAGCTGCTTCTCTGTGAATTGTCGCTTCTGTCCAAACTTCTTCTTAACTTGGAGCTGGGAATTCCTGCTGTCAAGCCCAGCTGAGAAGGTTGGGACTGAGACTTAAGTTGCTGTTGCCATTAAAGATCCAAGGACTGTAGTTCCTGTGCTCTTGATTGCTGAGGCTGGATCCTCCCCTCCCAAAGAGGTGGCAAATACAATCCCAGTACTAAGGACAGCATCAATAGACTTAAATCCAGGATCTACCTGTTCTCTCACCCACAAAACTTTGAACAAAAATGATTTAATAGCTTGTCTTCATCATAGCTCTGTGGTCAGCCACTGACAGATCTAAGCTATAAGTGTATCAAGACTAATTTGTAATTGATCTGATAATTAGCTCTGTGATAGTTAAGATGTCAGCACTAAATAGCCACTTTCATGCAATAGTTTGTGTACGAAGAATTCTCAAGTTTTATTTCCAGGTTGCAGTTTCTTTAAATCATGTCAAAAGATAGCTCATTGGTACAAGATTTCTGAAACAAAGAGCCTTATGTAAATTTTGGACACAGGAGCAAAGTTTGAAGACCATGAGTGATGTTTGTGATTTTGCATGTAATATGTTAAAACCACTACTTGTCATTGCTGGTTCTTCAAGGTTTTGCGTTAGGAAGTTTCATTCAACAAATATTTGATAGCATGGTCTGTTTTTATAAGAAATGCTGTCATCTTTAGAATTAAACAAGGATCAGATGTAGAGGAGAAGCATGATTATTTCCAAACAACACAAAATCATCAGCAACTTCAAAGTGCTTTAAAATATGGGGTTTTGTCTTTAATTGTGCTGTTACTGTGCTTGCTCATGAATTGTGGGTGATAACATGTGATTATCATCTGCCTACTTGATCACATGCACATTTGTGATGCTTGTGAGGAAAAAAAAAAAAAAAAACACATTATCTGGCTGGTAACTGTCATATTATGCAGAGCTTAAGAGACTGTTTCCCAGACAACAGAATAGTCATATTGCATCCATGAACTGTACACCATCGTTTATCTCCGCTGAAGTCAAACACGCAGTGGCAGCTGCTGCTCACTAATGACACAGCCAAGATGGAACTGTTTGTATAGCCATAATCAAACTCTCTGAACTATGGAAGTCAAGGAAATTGCAAAATGAAAAAAAACAAAACAAAAACATTCCTGTTTCTAATGAGTCATACAGCACATACCTTGTTACAAATTTTGACTCAGTCTTTAAATTGAAACCAAATCATCCACTAGCCAAAAGCCATTTAAGGGCCATGTGCTACCTGAAGACCTCTGCTGCAAAATGTAAGTACAAGTGCAGCTGCATCCCTTGATACAGATCATTTCACTGCAGCAATCTCAGTATGTTAAAACAAAATGCCACAGACAGCAGGTGGAAGACCTAACCTTCAGAAGAGCCAGTATGCAAATGAAGAGGCAGTGAGATGGCAGCTGGCTGTGACTGTGTGCACATTTATCTTTTACATTTTATATGTTGTCAGGTGGAGGAGAAAGCTGATATGAAAAATAATTATTTGCATTTGAATTATGTAAACAGTATTAGAGCCTAGTTATTGTAGACAGTGTTATCCAGTATGTTTCACAACTGCAGTAGGTGTATCACGCGCTTGACAGAGAAGGTATTTGGCCAGTTTTGCATCTGAGGCAACAGTATCCTGAAGGTGTGCAGCTTTAAGCCTCTTCGGATCTTTTATGTCAGAAGAATAAAATAAAAGGATCTGAAAATCAAATGTTTGTTCCAGGGCTAGTGCCAGATCATTCTATTAAGTAAACATTTTTCATATACATTAAGTGTAAATGTTCTGAAGCAAAGTTAATGTCTGAGTTTGAATTTTCTTTCTGTCTCTCTCTGTTTTGGTTGTTTGTTTGTTTTTGTTTGTTTGTTTGGGTTGGTTTTTTGTTTGTTTGGGGTTTTTTCCTTTTATTTTATTCCTGGCAGAGAGACGCTGTTGGTATTAGGGGTTTCTTTCCAAGGTGTGGAGGGGTAATTGGAAGGGAGAGGCATTAAATGCTAGGTAACAAAGCTTCCTAATAGATGAGGACTTCTGGAAATTGAAGTCTGAAAGACTGTTCTTGAGTATGTGAGGCATTATGTGGACAGAGTGGAGTACAAACACAACACATGTAATCCAGCATTCTCCACTGACTGTGAGTCATGTTTATTTTAGCTTAAGACGGTCCTTTGGTGCAGGGATCAGATGCTTATGAATAGAAAAAAAAAGACGCCGATGCTTCTTTAAAAACAACTATTAGTCAATGCATTCGAGTTGGCTGCTTCAGAAAAGTACCACATTGGTAGCACTGGACAGAGAAGAGTCAGGTATCTGTTCAAGAGAAAAGGCAAAATGTTTTTCCTGCTTTTTAGCAGTGGATGAAGTTGGCCTCAAGCTGAACAAAGCTGAATATGTTTTTAGCTTTATGATTACAAAGAATAGAAAGATGATACGACAGAGAGAAAACAGCTACATTTTTCAGCTGTGATTACAACACTGATCAAGGTGCTCTGGATGCTTTTTGGCATGGATAATGTCAGACCATTGACACTATTCATTCACTGAAATAATTTCAACTTTCTGCCTCAGCAGGTTTTCAGAAGGCTTTTTCAAGTACTGCCATGTTATTGGCTATTCGAAAGACCCCTCTTCCTAGTAGCTACATACTACATATGCACTTATAAAGCTACATTTTAAGACTATTTGCTAACAGTTACCCATCTGTTGATTCTGGGGAATCTATAGTATATACCATAGCAGGTTCTTGAAACCTAAATTTGCATTAATAAATATTTGCGAGTTCATTAAATGTAATTTTGCTAGGTTTCTTGTTGCAGATTTACTGGCACAGACAGTAAAGTCCTGTGATTTGTGTATGCAACTTTTTGTGTGGATAGTGAGAAGAGCAAATGTGTTAAGTGTGCAAAAACTGAGCAAAGGAAGCGCACATGACTTTCTTCTAAGCTTAGCCTTTCTGTAGTGCAGGTACCTATCCAAAATGCAGCCAGTCATTGTAGATTATAAAAAGCTGGCAGAGAGATGTGCAACCTTGTGAGAGGAGGATGTGCTGCTGTTCTGTTTACTGTCACCCTTACCGAGGGATTCACTGACTTTCAGCAAAACGTGACCAAACCACATTCACTACAATTAATTGTCCAGTGTTCAAGTAATTTATGGAACCTGGTAAATAATGAGTTAGTAATTTGACTGCTTTACTGAGTAAGTGGAAACACCAGTATGGAGACCTCCTTCCCACAAACAAATATCAGATGGCTTTTAAAAGATTGTAAGTTATTTTAGAGCTCAGAAATTATTTTGGGACCTAGACTGTTTTAAATCTGTCTGAGAAGGAAATGAGCATAATTTTGAAACAGGAAATAGATTTGCAATAGTACTGTTAAGAAATTACATCCCTTCTTTTTTTTTTTAAGCTCCTTGTATCACCATGCTAGAGAACAGCAGCAATTTTTGACTGCAGCCTTATTACAACAGTTGTGCATGCATAAATATATATGAAGGATTTAAGCAGTAGAAAAAAATAATATCTATTAAGAAACTCCAGGAAGAATCTTTTTATGCAATCAGTATTGGAAAACAAGTTCTGAATCTGCATATAAATCTGTGGAAAAGAGTACCTTACTGGTTTCAGTCATAAAAAGGAAGAAATGGTATCTCCCCTTTGTTGTGATACAGGAAATAGAATATGGCAGCCCAGAATTAATAATTCTCATTTTACACTCTGCCTTTTGTGGCATCTTTTTTTCCCCAAAAAAGACAAGAAAAACTGTCTGAGACACAGAGTGGTTTGCACTCACTGCATTCCAGTTCTGCAATAAGACATGTACGTGAGCAATAGTACATAGAACCAAGTTGTACAAGTCTGGGTTTGATATTGCCCTGTGAGCAATTGACTTTTCTGTCCTTTATTTCCATTCCATAGGTTTACATGTGATTCAAATTCCTGGCATTAAACAGTGATTTGGAAACTTTCTGGCCAGGCAACCAGATGTTCTGAATCTTCAGTGTCTCACCGGATTCCTGGTGCCTGTATTTCACTTGTCTGTGTGATGAAGGCAAATGTTGAAGGGGAGCATACAAAGATGCTAGAGGATTATTATTTATACACATTATCTGAACACTTTGGGTTTTTTTCAGTCCTTTTGGGAAGGCACTGGCAGAAGCAATGGAATTTTGGATGTATATGTTTATTACTCATTGTAGGTTACCTATGTCAGATCAGATTGCCAGTTACAGTCCCTTTTCCTCTTTCACTAGCAGAAGGTGAGTATAGATCACTTGCACGTCGGAGAGGTAGCACTTCCCTGTGTGCCGAGCCACTTAGGCTGTTGTCAAGACTGCTTGTGGCCATACCTTCCTGTCTCCTCCATTTCCCTGCTGCTGAAGTCATGCAGCTGAGCAACCAGTAATATCAGTAAACTGGTCCAGCAGTAAATCAGGTCTTCTTTGTTAATTTAGGTTTCTGGCAAATAAACAAGACTTAACTAGAGGACATAAAAGGGATGTTTTTTTAAATTAGTTGGGGATGTTTCATTGCTTTTTATGTTGACTTTTCATTAATATTTCTGAAGTACCAAAAAAAGGGGCCTGAATGTATCTTTCCAGTTTATCTCCAGCAAGGAATTTCTGTCTAGATCCCATTTTAACATGAAAGCAGGGGAACAATTCATTTCCACAGTAAAATATGCTCTAGATTTAGGGGTGGGCATCCCTTTGAGAGTGGTTGCTGCTGGGACACAGAATCAGAGTAGGGATCTTGTCCTCTTTCATATGGCAATACTTAGGTATCTGGCTACTTCGAGGTAGGTTTGCTGGTGAGCCACTACATACCAGTCCTTCCCCTCTCATGGAGTAAGAAGCAACAGGTCTTCACGAGGAGAAAGAACCTCATGGAAATACAGCCCCCTCTTGTGGTTTTTCCACACCGAAGGCATGAATTGATTCAACCTTATTTCAGAATAAAAATATATATACCTGCATCGTCTCTGAAAGTTGATACGGTTACTGCTATTTCATCTCTTCTTAGGGGTTGATAGGATGGTAGGCTCAGGATAGAAAATTATCATCTCTAAATTATTTGCATTTCATATGCAACTTGATGGCCATTTATTGGGGATTAGGGGAAAGGGATTTGTTGGCTATTTCTATAATTAATCTTTCTTCAAATTGAGGGAGGAAGAGCCTTAAATACTTAAGAATAATAAAAATGACTCTCCTGGTTGAATGATATAGAAACAAACAGGGGTATTTGGTTGTCTTACACTGATCTGTTTTAATTTGGGTTGTACCAAATTGCACGATACTAACAAATACCAATTCAGTGCTTGTTAGTGGATGGAGAATAAAAGCGCTGAACTTAGAAAACTGTTATATGGCTAGTTAAACCAGTAGGCATTCTGGGGGGTACGCAGCTCTGTCTTAATCAGCCTTGACCTCTTGATCTTGCAACTTCATGGCCTTCTTTCCAATACTAGTGTGGCCTTTCTGTCATTTCTCAGTTCTATTTATGGTTCACTGTGCAGAAAACAGAAATTCAGCTGCATTGTTCCCTTATAGCACTCGTCTTGGCCATATGAACAGCTGTTCCAAAGCAACATGAGTAGCAGCTCAAGAATGGGACTAACTGACCTCAGGTGGCATCTGTTTCAGCCACCTTAAACAGGTTTGACCAAAGGTGAGAAATACATTGTATAGAGTGGAGTTTGACAGTGCTGCTTTGATTGAGGCAGGTAGCTTTACAGTAGCATAGAGCTCCGTGGTCTTAAATGCTGCTTGCTGCATTCCTGGCCCTTCCCTCTGCCCTCAGTCAAATGATGAGTCCACACCTCAGCTGTGACAAGTTATTTGGGACTACATCAGTTGAAAAGCAGCTGAAAGGTTTTGGAGTGGGAGACCAGCTTGCTGAAGCAGTGGGAAGCAGCTGTCAGGACTCAACATCAGCAGTGCAACTGCTGATGCCATGCAGAGAAGAAAAAACTGGTAAAGAACGACAGTTATTTTCAGTACTGAAGAGGAAACAGTTTCATCCCATCTATGTTTCTCTGAAGAGAGAAGGAGATGCACTGAAGCTTCTGAATGCTAATCCATGATGCAGTTTGAGTTCTGCCCTGACCTAGTAAATATATCATCATGTAAAGTCATTTGCAAGAAACACCATGTTTTCAGGATCTGAAACATTGTGTAGTGGTGGCATTTCCCCATCAGTGGCTCCTTTTGATACGAATCAGAAATCTGGAAGGATCAAAATTACTTGAACAAAACTCCTATTTAAGTATGAGCAAAAACTAGAGGAGTTGGTACTATCCTACATCGAGACACTGCTGTCTGAAAAGAAGGGTATTGGCTTATTAAAAGTACACTATGAGGTGACCTTTTCATACAGAGATGTATAATGACTTGCGAGGCATTAGAAACCTGATTCTGGAAGCACTGAAGAGAGCTTTGCTATCCAATTTAAAAGTCTATACAGGAAAATGCAGCCAGGCACTAACAGCTTAATACTGAACTGACAGTTGATGGCAAAAGAGTGTTTATAGATGAGGAAGTCATTAAGAATTGTATAATGAAAGTCATTGAAGAGGTATGTCTGGGAAAGAACACATTGATTATGTCAGTTTTCTGCCAGTACGACTGCCAGACTGACAAAGGGAGTGGGAACTTGTTTTTCCAGCTCAAGAAAATAGCAAGACCTTTGAATGGTTTTCATTAATACTGCCTGAGAATACCAATATTTCACACACATCAAAACTTTTAAATTCAGCTCAAGGAACTGGTGCAGTATTGCTGTAGGGTTAGCTGTATTTCAGATTATGACAAGGGAGGCAAAACACCACCGGATTAATTTTTAAGTGCATAAAATAGTAAGCTTGCCTCAGTTGTAATGTGAAAACTGTGAAGTGTTGTGATACATGAAGCAGAGATAGCAACCAAAGCTCATATCCTGCCTATTTCAAGGAAGTGCAGCAGGTAAACATGGAATTTTCCCCATTTATTCTTCACTGTATCAGTCATCTGCAATTTTACCACGTAACATTTGTTTCTGGTGATCCATTAGGGATACTACTTCTGACTTGCAGTCAAAGCATTCAGAAGTGCAGCCTGAGTCACTGCCATTGCCACCAAACCCTTTTCAGTTTAGAATTTAGTGACATTTTGTACAGCAGAGTGGATCTGGTTGATCTCTGGGATTAGGGCTTTGAACCAAGACGGTGTTTGTTTTTCCAAGTATGACACATTTTTCTTACAAAAAGCTAAAACTGTAATTATCCAGTCCCAAGAGGGTTTGACAGGCTGGGGGTTTGGTAGCCATTATGGAGTGCATGAATGATCTGGACATAACGCTGGACATAAGTGACTTCTGGTTTATGAGCTATGTCCTGACGTAGATGCTTTTCAGTTAAAATGGATGTTTTATGAGGGTGCTTAAAGGGCACAACTTACACCTCCCCGATGGCAAACATGGTTCTGAAAATACAAAATCATAATGCCTTGTTCTGCAAATAGATTCACTGGGACCTTAGAGCGCTTTCCTACACAATTCTGAGAGCAGTTTCTTTCTTCACCATGCCACGGAGGTTGCTCTGCCAAAATCTATATGAAGCACATGGTCACGAGGCCCATTTTATGCATCTGTTGCATTTAGCAACATCATAAGCAAACAGCCCCTGAAGATGCTTCTGAACTAAGTAATCTCACCAGGCGTTTCCACAGAAATCTGAAATTTATTTTCTCTTGTAGATGTCCATTACGGTCCTTAATGATCATCTTGTTAGTACCTAGGACAAGACAAATTTAACTGAAAGAATATTTTCTTTGATTTCGGTCCTTAGACAGATACTGTCAACATGTAGTGGGAGAAGATCTCAAATTCTGTAGTATTAAATTCTTGGCCACAAAAATGGACACAACATTCTCAACGTGCAGCTTCACCAACATAAAGAATTCTAATGTTTAGGACATGCAATTTTCCCTCTGCAGTTACAAATAAGCATTTTTTTTTTCTTAAAGTCTGTGTTTATTTTTTATAATTTTTTATTCCTTTTAAAAGTCAGGTCACTTAAATACAGAAACTGTATTTGATATCACTGAAATACAGAAACTTGAACAAAACTCCTGTTAAAATAAACTAAGTTTATATGAGCAAAAACTGTTGAGATCTAGCTCCTAATCTGCACCATATGTTGGCAGGCCTCCTTCTTGGAGATATCATTTTGCTTTGCTTCCAGTAGTTAATATTTCTTTTACAGAAAAAAAAAAATTATGAGAGGCTACAGATGGCCAAATGGATAGGAGAGGGATATCTGCTGAATTGCCAATGCCTATTTAAGGGTCGCCATCTTCCACAACTGTGTATTGCATTCTGAGACCTCTCAAAATGCCCAGCATTTTTAACATCCTTTGCAAAATTCTCCAGCTGCAGAAATCACTCAGTGGGTATTAAGACTACAATGGATTTAGACCTGATTTGCAGTCTTCCAGAACTAACTTTGTACACACCAACAGATTACTGGCATGTTATCAGTGTTCAGGAAGAGTCCCTTGCAGTGGAAGAGTCAGGAAAAACAAGGTCAAGACAAGTCTTGCTAGCAAAAATTTATTCTCTTAACAGCTCTCACTTAAGTATATGCTACTGACTGAATCTAGTAGTCTATCATTAAATGGTAGCTTCTCTGTAGAAGAGCTTCTGTACTTGATGTTCAGTGTGAACAAGAATGCACAGGAATATTCACTGAATCCCAGTCTCTCCACAGACTGGCTGAGATTTCTGGCACTGCAGAAAGATGCTGAGGGAGGTAACCTGTTTCTGGGAAATTTCCCTCTCGGCCTTTTCCAGTGAGGCCATTACCATGCAGGTAGGGAACATCACTGTCACTCACTGGTTGAGAGTTGTGTCCATGAAATGCTGTCCTGCTGTCCCCCAGTATGAAAAAAAATACAATTCCCGCACAAATCAAGGCACTTTCAGCATCGTTATCTTGAGAATTTTAGAAGTAAGTACTTGATGATGTGCCACAAAATGCACGTGGCTTTGTTTGCTGCTATAACTGCTTTCTTACTGCTTTATCAATTGTGTATATGTCTTCTGGTTTATGCCAAGGATGAGTAAGAGTAAAGTTCAGGTCAGCTAGTTGAAACCCTTCCATTCTGGAACAGCCTGCCTGTCACAGAAGGTGCTTCTTCACATGGAAAATAATAAGAGGCTGTTTTGTAACTGTTCGTTATAAAAGAACTTCCAGGCTGTGCGCTTATAAAACAAGTTGGCTGAAGACAGCGGTGAGCTGCCCTGGGCGGGGCACTGGTGTGACTGCATCAGTTAAGTAACATTTATACGTATCCTGTGTTTCAGTCCAGCCCATGCCAGGTCCCCCCGGCACTCCGAGATTCTGCGCCCTCTGGTGACCGGCGGCGGAGGAACTGCTTCATTTCACCCCAGGCAGTGGGAGAAGGGCTCCTGACGGTCTGAGTTAGTATAAAATGGTTATTAATTCCAACGTTAGCCCATTCGGCCTGGCAGAAGGTAACCGGTTGAATCTATGGAATGAGCGTCTGACAGCAGACCCGTGTAACTTGGGACGCGCTCACACGTAACTAGAGCTCAGCGTTCGGTTCACGGGAGCTACTTGGCCGCCGCCTCCACACACGGGGCGGGAGGAGCGCAGAGAGGCGGCGACTGCGGCCGTAATGTCCCCACGCGAACGGACCCGCGAGCGCGAGCCCGGCATGCGCAGGCGCACTGGGTGCGCCCGGGCCGGCAGGCAGGCGCGTACCACCACAAACTGCTCGTGCACGGCGGCTGACGGCTCTCTGAGTGACTTTCACGCACTGTGTGACCCGTGACGTCAGCGCTGCGCCGCGCGGTGATTGGAGACCCGCGCTCGGCGCCCCGCGGCCCTCGCTCCGGGACGCGCAGGCGCAGGGGTCGCAGCCGGTAGTGCCTAACCCCGCGGCTGCCGGAGCGGCGGCGCGAAGAGAACGCGGCGGCGCCCTCGTCCCCGTCCCCTGCCCCGGCCCCTCT